>VWZO01000984.1:0-54862 GCA_013396975.1 Bucco capensis | reverse complement strand
AAAGCAGTTGTTTTAGAAGTGGCAATAGATAGAATTTGTAAGGGGATTCAGGAAGAGTCATAAAAACATTTTACCCTATTCATTTAGGAAGAGGGAAAAATGAGAAGCCTTTTGGCTGTTTCTTACACTTGTGACAAGTAATTAACACCCCTTAATTTCCTTTCTGGTTTGGTCTTGTGCAGCACACTCTGTACCTCCATGATTGGTGGAAACAGTACTATGTCTTGCCTTCCATTGTGGAGGTGGAAAAGGTCTGCCCACCTGTGTGAAAGGCTTAAGGTTCCCATTACTCAATACTACTTTTCTTAGCAGCAAAGTGGTTTAGTAGTTCGAGAGTGTGCAAGGAAGTTGTGACAGGATGGAAAGGGCAAGTGTACAAAGAGTTCAATTGAAGCTGTGCAGTGGTGAATGCGGACTGTTTTTCTTGAAGATTCTCACATCTCTGCTCACCAATCTTTCCTTAGCACACAGAAATCACCCTTTCTGATTTTTTGATCCTGTACAGTGTCTGGTTCGATCTCTTCAGCTTACCTACTTAATTTTAATGGTGGTATCTTTCTGGGGAAGACATTCTGTGGCAGCCCAGCAGGTTAACTCATTTGCCAGTCATTTGCTTCTTGTATTCCTTTGCTGAAGATAACCTGCTAGTGAACAGGATTACTTCAGTGGCAACCACCCATACTTCACAGAGTTTGTATGGGAAATTGTTTGTTCTACCCTTGTCATCTGATACATAGTGACCAAGAACAAGATTTTGCAGCTGGACTGGCTAATGCAGCCTGTAACCTGCTTCCCATCTGGCTGAGGAGCTCTGGAGAAAGATGTTTACCATTGAGTGCCTTGCATCAACTGCCTAGTTGCTGGCTTGCACCTGTCCTCCTCATCTGGCAAGGGGGAGAGTGTGCCAGAGGCATTAAATGATGTGTATAGCTGACCTGCATACCTGTGGTAGATATGGTGCTTTAGGGAAGCAGCAATGCTGCTGTGCCTGTTCAGGCAGCCAGCCCTGTGCATGTGCAGAGGCTCCAGCCCTCAGACAGAAACGCTGCTGACAACCACGTTCTTTGCTACAGGAATAATCTGTATGGCTTGACCATCTGCTGTGATTGAAGGCCTCTGGATTAAAATATTTTCTAGGTGATACCCAGTCTTGACCTAAAGACTTAGCTTGGAAATCCATCAATTGCTTTCTTCATGCATGACTTGTACTATTTTTCAGCAACTATTCCATTTGGCTACAGGACATAGATACAGATATGCTGTGATGTTATGTGCCTGACCTATCTATTTCCTTGTGTTTTCAGGTCTAAGATCTGAATTTACATGCTCTAGAAGGGTACAAGGTGGAAGTACTGCACTACCTAAATTTATCATTAGTGAAGTTTGGAGATGTTTAAGTTCAGTACAGTTTAAAAACATGGAGCTAGCTAAATGTTGTGCCCATTAATTTTCACACTCCAAGCTGTGATTCTGCTCAGAGTGAGTGTAACTTGACCCTGTAGTTCAGAAATGGTTATGGGGTTTGTTATTGACCATCCAATTTATCTTACTGTGTCTTGACACTGTGTTGGCACTAGTGGTGGTGATTTGCTAAGACTATGAATTGAAAAAGTTTAAAATCTTCCTGTGCAGTCCTAAAGCTGATTTTTTTTTTCCCCAAACTCTTCAATTACTGTTGGATGCTTTCTTTTAAAGGCATTGAAGAAAGATCAGGCTTGTCTGGAGATGGGTACATACACATACACGTACATGTAAATAAAAATATTACAGCTTGCAAGCTCATAGGATTACATGCTTTTCTCAATGTCTCGCTTCTTGGCTGCAGCCTGACTTCCTGTCTTAGTGTGCGCAATTTACTGTAATGTTTACAGTTGGATTTGACTCCTTGCTTGCCTTGGTATATGTTTCCTCACAGGCATTTTTGTGAAACTTTGCCTGAAAGCTTACCAAAGCATCAATTTCATATTGTCTTTAAAACTCAGCATTCTTCCTTCACAGTCCTTACTCAGAGTTCAGATGTACCTATTGGCATTGCTATTCTTCATGTCAGAAGTTTGAAATTTAGCTGTTTCTCTGCAGAACTTTGTTGTATGGCAGTGGAGACTTACTCCACAGAGTAAGGCAGACTCTGTGCAATAATTTGTATTTATTGTCACGTTCAGTAACATTACACAACAGCTATTGCTGATTGCTTGGCCATTGCTAAAGACCAACACCAGTCACAAAACAAAAAACCACAACAATGAAACATGCAGACGGGGAAGTTTTCTGTCGTGTCTGTGTGTCTGTCTCACTTCACTCTGTTTTTGTGTGTATCGTGATTTTGTATAACCTTCAGTATTTTTTGACTTAATGTGGTCTTTGCTGTTGAATATGAAATGCTGGATTATGAAGTGGTGTTTCAGAGAGGCATTCTGTGGTAGATGCTTTTAAAATACAGTGCAGCAGAAAATGTGTATTTTGGCTGGCATTAGCAGTACTCAGCAGGGAATTCCCAGCATATTTGAAAGCAGGACTGGTGAATGTATCTTGGTACAGCAGAGGGGAAAAAGGGATAAAGCTGCATGGCTTCAGAAAGAACTTACCTTTGCCAGTAGGCTCATCTTCTGATAGGATTGGTGAATGGAGAAAATATCACTATGATAAACTTCAAATTAACTGGAATTTGAGGGATTTCTTCTTCATAAGATCATTTTAGTGAGCTGTTCCTATGTCCAAATGAGTTAGTTTCTATTAGTACAGGAGATCACATCATAGACTGTCTTAAGGATGGATCGTGGTTTTGTTTCTTTGGCTAAAAGCAGTCACCAGAAAGTTATAATAAATTCTGTGATTCACTGCAATACTGGTTTTGCAGCAGTTAATTGTTCTCATACCCCTTTTAGGATGAGAGGAGTCAGCAGCCACCTCACCCTGTGCCATCAGTCTGGTCACTCAGTTTTATTGACTTCTTTGTTTTAGACACTTGTATCTTTTGTCTTGTTTTCTTTTACTCTGTCTTGTACTGAAGACATCTTCCTGGTACAGATTTCCATGGATTTTGCAAATTCAAATTTGGACACTATTTTTGACATTATATTCCTGTTTAACCTGTCTGCCTGTGAGGAAAATATGTTTTGGGTCTAGATTTGAGTAATTTCATGTGTACATCTAGTTCTAATATTCTTTCCTTGAAGTTTTGAGAAGTTGAAATATTTGCATTTTTAAATCATTCTTTGGAGTTACTAAAAGAGGGGAAGTTCTGCCTCTTCAGCAGTTGAATTAAACATGTTTCTTATGACACCTTTGTAACTGTAATGTTAGCTAGCATTGAATACTAAACCAAGAAAAATCTAACAGTGACACTTCTTTGTCATAGCTGTTAAGAAACAAGTTGATATAATCTAAGTGTGTGGACAGTTCTGTTACTAAGCCCTAAACCTCCTTTTAAGTGCTTATCTCCAGATAGCTAGGTATGGAGTAGTACCTGTGGTTGATGACTAAGAGATAACCATGAAATAAAAATTTGGAAGACTAGGCTAGCTCAGTTTGCTTAGTTCACAGATATAGGCTGTGACTAGTTTTTGGTTCTCACAAGACTCATGCCATAATTAGTGGAGTAAGCTCAGTATGCCAAGCTATTTTTACATTAAGTACCTATTTACAGTTAACTGCAGGTTTCCCATAGCATCAAATTATTGTCTTCAGAAGCTGAAGTGCTAGTATGCTAACACAGAAGTTGTTTGAGCCATATACTGGTGATTTCCCTGTAAGAGTCTCTATGGAAGGCAGGAAAGATACAAATTACTTAAATACAGTAGTAGACTTGTCAGAGTTTGGCCAATACAGAAACTGTTGCTAGGCTGGAGGCCAAAACAAGTCTGGTCAGGCCCTGACCCTTATTAGCAAATAATTGTGAAAATGCTTGGCCTTTTTTATGATGTTTATATTCTTACAGAGTGGGGTATTATATTGGTACTCAGCTTAGCATTGCAAAGTTTTCATTTGAGTATCAAGACGGGCAGCTCTACTGCAGTTAATTCACAAATTCCCAAAAGCATGTCCTAGTAACAAAGCATGTTAGCGAGTGCAGTGGAATGTAGCTGTCAGGTTAGTCCTAGTGCTGCAGAGTATGTAGTTGAGAACTTGAACTTGGATTGATACCTTGTCTAGATAATTTCCTTGCTGTTTGTTAGTGCTGATCTGTAGTGTTTTCCAGCCCAGCGCTGTATAAACAGTGGGTATCTTTCCTGGGCTGCTTGTATGGCCTTTTAAAAAGCCATTCACTTTCATTAATAGGGGTCTGTTGTTAAGTGGGATACCCCCCTGCTCTGTTGGCCATAAACATTTATTTGGTGAGATATTTGTTCCATCTCTTATCTCCTGCTGTCCCCCAACAGACTGCATGATGTTTATATGCCTCATAGGATATGCCTTAAATTTTTGTGATCTGACTGGGCTTTGATAGCTTCCTGGAAGGCAGTGCTTGTTGTGAGTACGTGGTTGTGCTTTGCCACACTGAGTACTTGCAGCCAAGGTTATTAAAGTGCTAATTTCATGAGAATGACATCTTGTGGAATGCAGAACAGCTCTGCTGAGTTGTGGCAAGGTCACTGGGACAGCAGCCATATAGAGACGTGTATGTCTTCCCAGAGTATTTGTGCCTTTCTGTGTAATAGGGAGTGAGTTCTTACAAGCCTTAATACCATAGAAAATCTCATTATATGCCCTTCTTCCTATTAGCTTGAACTCTGGTTCATTTTTGGTATGGTCCTGTGAAGGGCTGTGGTGACTGTAGTATATAAACCATATACATACTTCTATAATTTATTCTTTGCTCCTCTACCAGCAAAGGTGTGTCCTGTCTAGGCTTCAGAGGCACGTGATGGGTTCCAGCATCCGTGACACTGCCTTCTTTACTGGGTGCTACTTGGGAGTCTGTGTTTGAAAGACACTAGAGAGGAGGGAACGATCCTTGTCATAATCCTCTTCTATTCAGCATCAGAATTATTCCTGCATCGTCCTTTCCAGAGAGTTAAATTACTTCCCATGTTTTCTATGTGGTATTTTGCACAGAGATAAGGACTGTGTGGATGTAGCTCTAGGGTTCATGGGGTTTAGATGTATTAGGAAACATGGAAAAAAGTGTGTGATCCTTCACTGATGGGCAATAGCATGGGACAACTAAGTAAATCTGATTGCCTCCAGCCCCTTTTCCAGGTGACTGTAGGAATATAAGGACTAGGTGCTACACTATTTTCCTTAGCCAATAAGTGAGCACAGGAAGTTCAGCTGCCAGTGAATGACATGTTGCAAGGCAGTTCTTTTCTGTATAAATAAATGTGCTGAAAGATTGACTTTTGGGGAAGATGATGTGCTAGGTAGCGGTCTAAGCTTTATAAGGAGAAAAAAATATTTTTCTAGTGCTCAGTACTTTGACTGCCACGTTAAGCAGGCAGTGAATGCAAGTCAAGAAGGTGTTGCACCAGTCTTCTCTTAAGTAGTCTTTCTGCAGAGAGAGTATTGGAGGCTGAGGAGGTGGGTGAAAAACCCACAGAAAAGGTGTAGTTGTAGTGAGGAAAGAAGCCTTCTTCAAAGACTGCTGGAGTGCCTCGAGGGAGGTGAGTAATTCCAAGTGATGGCACCTGTAAACATGAGGGGAACAAAACTTCAAGTCACTGGCCCAGATGAAAAACTGCAGGCCAAGTGACAGAAGACAAGTTCTTTTGGTACAGTGTTGTACAAGGAGTTATTCAAACTCTGAAGAACCAAATGGAAATGTAGTATTAAAACTAGTCCCTATTACCATGCTGATAGAATGTGGAATTCTAGTGATTAGTCTTGCTGCTCTTTAAGAAACAGGAACATAATTCTGGCTCTGGCTCTGTTCAATTTGAGCTGCAAATTAAACAGATATAGAAGAGGCAAACGGCAGAAGTCTCGTGTGGGGTACTTGCTACCATAGTACCTGAATTCCTGTAAAATACTGAGAATAGAAGTTGAAAGAAGGTAAACTGTGATGTTCATTTGGAAGGAACGCTGGATCAAACCAGTCATTAAAAAGGGTTCTAAAGAAGGATAAATAGAACACAAATTACCTTTCTCGTATTTCACAGAAAAAAAGATTCACGTGAGACAAGTATTCCCATGGACACTTACGTTATGGTCTCTTTTCACCTCAAGGATGAATTATTGCAGTTTGCTGTGCTTGGGTTATATTTTAACGTAGAAATCTAAGCCACTGCAGAAAGTAGTTCCCAGTAGTGCCTCTTTCTGGGAGAATATAAAATCTGTGCTTCAGTTTATTTGGTGCCAGCTGCTTTTTTAAATTTTATTTTATTTTTTCTTTTTTTTTTCATTTTGGAGGATCTCAAGGTGCTAAGTTAGCAGAATGGTATAGAGTAGTAGCAGTCTTTGCGTAGGTTATTCCAAGCCACTCACATTACATATGTAAAAAAACTTAAGACTGTATTTTCTTCCTCTTTAAATGTGTCAGAGATGCTCAGTAGCAGAAGAGTCTTATTTGTGATAATCTGAAAGTAGTTACACTGGAGAGGATAGAAGAAGATAAAAGAGAGTGATGAGTACTCTGCTGCTACAGTGTATTTTATTCTAAGTGGTTGGAAATAAAAAACTTTTGCCCCTGCTAAAAAAGTGGGCTGTTCCTGAATGTTCCTTATACAGTTTCTATAAATATTTGCAGCCTGTTTGAGACTGTCAGAATCCATAAATTGAATTATGGAGGCTGTAGGTCTAATTACTTCTGAAGTTTTCACTGATGTTTTGTCTTGGTTTACAAAAATGTTCTTGTTTTTTCCCAAGGAGAAGTGTGAAGCCATTGAGACATGCTTAGATATGGTTTCATTATAAAAGTCCATATGCTACAAATTGGAGATGTGAGATACATTCCTGCTGCTCAGAGGAAAAGTAAGTAATCTAAATTTATGGATCACAGACATAGATCCAAAAGTTAGGCAACATAAGCACAATATACTTAGGTATCATTTTATGTGGAATGTTTAGTGGAAATTACTCTGGAGGAAAAAATTAGAGCAGTGCAGAGTGGTCTCTGACATTTTGACACTAAAGTTCAGGTTTTTGGAGATGCCAGAAATATATTGGAAGAGGCCCTTTGCAGAGAGATCATTGATGGGCTACTGGAGGTCTTGAGTGCTTTCAGGGTTTTGCCGATTCTGTAGAACTTCTCTGTATGAAGTTACTAGAGGAGGCAGGTGTGAGTGGAAGGATAAATCACTGTAGTGAGGTTCGGAAGACTTGTGTTTTGTTCCTGACTATTTGAAAAAACCTGGATGAGACCTGGATAAAACCCAGGTCTGGATGAGAGAAACCTGGATGAGACCCCCCCAGTCTCTCTACCATGTGATCTTTCTGAAAACAATAGAATACCTCAACCTGCATTTCTTTGTTAAAGTAGTAGTAAGAGAAATTGGCTAGTGTTTTGATTGTTCTTTCCCTTGACTGGATTATCCTGCCAGGAAGTTCTGCAGACTTGGCTCAGGATATTTTTGCCTAAATTGGCAACTTGGAAGCATACACTGCTGCTGCTGCCTTTTTTTTTTTTCATTATCCTGTTATCCATTAAATCTGAAATGAATCACAGTTGTATTTATGTTAGCTTGAAACCTTCAAAGGCTATTGTTCCTTCTTAGTTAAGTCAGAATTTTCAGTGAATTTTTTTGTTGTTCAGGATAGTTTTCTCCATTTGGGTGCTCCTAGTTGCAGTATCCTCCTTTGTATTTTTAGGCTACTGTTCAGCACATCCTTTCTGTGAGAATAGTTTGAAGTCTGCTAGCACAAATCAAAGACAAGACCTTGCAAAAATCATATTGCATAATGGTTTCTGCTGTAGACATCCTGTTTGTCCTAGTCACGTGTACACTGTTCTCTTAGAATGCCTTGTTAGGGCTGGTAAATGATGGTTCTGTAGTGAAACAGGATTCCTTGATTCATGGAGTGTTCAAAAATGGAGATGAACAGAAAGAGAAGGTAGGGCAGCAGGGAAGGTACAGGCAGTGACAGTGTAATGATACTTACCCAAATAGTTTTCTGGTCTTCAGCAGTTTGCAATTTGGGATGTCTTGAGCCAGAAGTGATGTATTTTATCTGTAATTTTCCCCACCCTCCTCAACAAGGGATTAGATTGTAATGAAACTTTAATAAGGTGAAGTTGGGAGGAAGATCAGAATGATATACAGCAATGGTTGAAATTCTTTAGGGGCTTTACTCTTAAATATGGGATGAAAATTTTTTATAGAGCAGCTTCAGGTACTTCAGGAGTAATGAAAAACTGATTCTGTAAGTTAGGAGTTTTTCTCTCCTTACTGATTTCCAGGCATTACCAGTTGACTGCCAGCTGTCTCTTAGCCTTTACTATGCTATAGATAATTACTTGCCCGTAAAGGGCAAGTGGCTGTTTTAAAGAGAAATGATCAATAAAAAGTTTCAAATATGATTGTGTGAGAGTGGGTGAGATCTTACTTGTAACCTGCTCTCTGGAGAAGGAAGGATATTGGCAGGCAGAGTGCCTGGAAGAAGTGTGAGATCAGCTTGCAAAGATGAGAAGAGCTAGGCTGCTTTAGAGGGTCAGAACAATAGCTGAGAGGTACAAAATTGATTGCAAGGTGGAGAGTATGTATATGCATGTATACATACTGGTGTGTATGTTTGTGTGTACATATGTGTGTGTATAGAGGAAGAAAAAGGCAAAGGGACATGAATTAACTGTTCAAACTAGATGCCAGTACTGCCAGAAAAACAAAAGGATATAAAATGTCTGAGTAAGTTTTACAGTGTAAGGTTTCTGCTTACTGGAGCAGTATGGCTTTGTGGTAACCTTTTAATAGGATTAGTAGGGACAAGCAGTCCAAATAGTTTAGACAGATCTTGATGACTTTATGATAAGAAATATATGATGCCTCGTCTTAAGAGGTAATGAGCTTAATCATTTTGGTAATTTGAAAGGTCCCTCATTCTCTTTGAGTTCACTGGAGTGGGTTTGGACTTTAGACATCAGTGGGGTATTTTTTTCCTTCATATCTTACCCCTGTGGAAGGGGACTGATCAATGGCAATAATCCTTTATTGACTTCTGCTTTGGTAATATGTTCTAGATTGAGAAATCTACTGGTGATAAAGTTTTCAAGAAGGAAAACGTTAGTTTTGCCATTGAAAATCATCAGTTAATTAGGCCGTTGTGACAAAGTATGTCTTCTCCATACCATATTATTGTCAGTTTATTTCTAGCTTAAAATTTCCTTTCTTTGTTTTTAAATTGACATTGATAACTTGTTCATGTCCCTTTGTACAGCAACATAGTAGTTGGTAATGATCCTCAGATACTTCTGACATAAAAGTTCAGTTCTGTCTCTAACAGATTCTGTGTCAGAATATGGGGATAGGGCTTCTGAAGTGTGACAGTGATGTGGGGTTTTGTTTGATTTTTTTTTTTAAAAGAAAGAGTAGCAATGATAGACGAAGTTTAATATCTCTGAGGACTGATAGATGAACTCTCTGTAGGCAGCTTCTACTAGAATGTGGAATAACTTATTTTTGAGCAGAATATTTTCCTGCATGAGTTTAGAGACAAGTTGGGTCTGTGTGACCTGTTTAGGTCAGCAGGATTGCTAACTTAGTGGGGTTTGTTTTCTAATAAACTGGTTTGCTTTGGCAGAGAAACTTTTTTACTGTTCTTTCCTCTGTACTTTTGGCTTGGGTGGGGTATATGTCTTTCTCAAGTTGGAGATGAATAGAGGGAAATGTTGGTCAATAACAGAGCTCTGTGGAGGTAATGAATTTGGAGAATGTTATGTGTATAAATAATTTTTCACTGAATGGGAACTGAACCGTAACTCCGTAATGGTTCATGTTGAACAGGGAATGGGGATATTGCTTTTCTGAAGACAGGGTCTTTGCAGTTAATAAGAAGTATTGCCAAAATGAAACCCAAGGAAATGACAGTTCAAATAGCAAACAAAGTATTTGTTAAGCAGTAACTTTTTTTGAACTAGAAATACTGGAGACTTTACTATTTGACTTCAGCCAGCTATCAAAATGGATTTTGATTTGTGCAGCAATTCATGACAGCAAAGAAAGGGAGCAGTTTATGAGCACAGGTTCTATGAAAAGGAGTAACAGGGAGCTGAAATGACAGGCTCACCCTGAGGTATCTGAAGAAGTCAGGGCTTCCACATTTACTTGGAGATGTCAGAAGACTTCAAATCAGGAAGTCTTGAAATTGTGGTGTGTGAACAACTTTTTAAGCAAAGCTGGGTTTTGGTGGCTCTACCTGAGCAAAGTCAAGTATGTAAATCCATGCTTCAGTTCTCAGTAAAACTTGTGATCACAGTGTAAACTCACCTGTCACAGGTTACCAAAAGAGAAATAGATGCCAACCTCCAACTGTTAGATCTGGTGAATAAGTATTGCAGTCTGGAGTCTGGTCAATGAGTGAGATGATAGTTGAATTTTGCCTTGGAAGAAGTGAAAATAGGAGGCCTGGCACCTTGAAACATCACACTGAGAAATCCCAAAAGGAACAGCTTAGACCTGTCTGTTGTTTTTAAGGAATTTATAGTCCTTTAAAAGCCATCTACCATTACAAGTGTGTTGATTTTAAAAATAAGTAGGCACTAGGATGGTTGACTCTTTAGTCTTCTGAAATATACATCTTCAGTGGTTTGACCTTTAGAAACTTCAATGATGAACGAATGTACAGATTTAATAACAACAAAATAATACTGCTCTTTACATCAGTGATTTGGTCTACAGCTGGTTTATTTCTGTTAATTCCCTGAATTAGCTGAATAATAATCAAATTATGGTTGCATGGGATCTGCTCACAGATCAGTGAGCTGCTGGGAGCTTTTTGGTAGTGTACCAAACTATTTTAACAAAACTAGCAATTTTATTGTGACAGACTTGTAGCACACAGTATTTTTCAGAGAGCTCCGGTATTAGTTTTGAAAGGCTATATATGTATTTTGCTAGTGCACAACGTAGCTGCAGTTTTTTGTAACTAGCTTCACAAATATTGGTTAATTTTCAAAGTTAATTTGAAGATTTAGTTAGCTTTTTGCTTTCGTAAAATGGTATCTAGTGAAGCAAAAGAAAACATGAACGTGCAGGTTTTAATGCATCAAAATTAAAATACACCTGGTTATTTTCCATTGTTTCCAGGTTGATGAGATAGTTTTTGAAATTCAGTTTTGACATTAGAAGGGATCTTACTGAAGGTGTTCTGTGCATAGTTACTGCTTGTATCTCTTATGGTGTTTGTGAGAATATTTAAATTTGGAAAGAAATGTTTTAAGCTTTGTTGTGGAGACATTGTAGTCTCTTTGCCTGAGGTTAATTCTGGGTCTTCCAGAATTTTATTTTTCTTTCATATTTTTAGTTTTGAATAGCTATTTTCTGCAGTGTATTTGTGTCCTGCAAGCCACTTAGTGACATTATAGCACTGGACTGTGGTTTCACAATCTGACTTCACTGACATACCAAATCTATTGCAGTCATAACTAATGGTGTGACTATAATCTGCTGGTTTGGGGAACTCATGTGAGTTAAACGCAACTTTTGGATGAGACTGCATGTCCATGACAAAACATACTCATGTATGTGCCCCACTCCCTCTCTTGTTCTACTTGTATTGACCAGTGTATGCTTGCTGTGCTATTTCTGCTTGACAACTCAGCAGCAGATACTCTACTGCTTTTTGTTAGGTTATTTTTTTGCTGAGTTGTAAGACTTTTTTTGCTGAGTCTTTCAGCACGCTAAATGCCAGAGCCAGCTTAAGGGATTGGGTCCTCCCATGCAGTCTGGGAAGAGATAGGACCCTTGCAACCAGCCATTATTAATTTTAGGCTGCCAAGAACTGCAGCTTAAGTTGCTTTAACCTGGATTTGTTTTCTGCTCTGTGACTGTAACTGCTCTCCTGAGTGAGAGCATTTGTCTGCAGTTGTCTCCAACAGTGCTAAAGATGTCAGTGGAGAGAAATACTTGAGTTTCAACCTGAATTTTTTGTGGACTCACCTCAGTGACTTTTTCCAGCTTTTTGCACTATCAGCAGGTAGATTGGTGCCTGCAAGTACATCCAGAAGCTATGGAAAAAAAGCAATCACATCTGACAAGCTTCCTTTCATGTATCTGCTGTTAGCGGTATTGCCAGTTGTTTGCCCTACATCCAATTCCTAAGTCATCAGAACAAAGCTTACAGGCTGGAATATAAGGCTAAACAAGGTAATGGGATTTTTTTTCCCCCTCTGCTGAGTTCATCTGGGTGCGTCGTGGTGCTTTTAAGCACGTACTTGCAAGCACGGCAATGTACAGCAAACCTGTGCACCGTGGTTTTAAGATGGTGAAGTTTGCCAGGAGCCTGCAATATGTAGCAGAGGAATGTGTAGGCTGTCACTGTAAGTCTTGAGCCCCTTTTAAGTGGCTGAAGATGATAAAATTTTTTTTTCCCCAAAAGAATCCTGATTGATCCTTTCTATCCCTTCCCATCTGCTGTTCAGCCCAGGTTTTCAGTTTTCAGAGGGATATTATAAGTTGGCTCCAGCTGGGAGAAGAGATGTGATTTTGGTAGGGTTTGCTTTTACAGAAGCTGTGTGTGCTCTTTCTACCAGACACACAGTGCACAGTGATCTGATCTGCTATTTCTTTGCAGGGCTGGAACTCAAACTTGCTTTTCCATAATGCCAGTCCCTTTCAGGGTTTTTATGTGCACTGGCGTTAACATTGGCAACCTGTGGCCCAGCAGCTCTTCAGTTTCAGGTTTGGAACTGTCCTGTAAATGCTTGGTCTGGGTGAACTACATCTTATTTATTCATTCAGCCCTATGTGTCTCTTGTACTTAATTCAAATTGAGCTGGTCCCTCTGACCTATACACTATAAAGATAGGTGTGAGAATCTCCCCAGTTGCTTCACCAAGCTTCCAAGACTGGAAACAAAGTGTTCAGTGAGCTTCTCTGTGTTGTTGCAGTCATTCCTGTATCCCTTTTTCACCTTGGTCTACAAGAGAGACTACTGGTTTTCTAGTTAGTTTCCTGCTTTTGATGTAGTCAATTAAATTTGCAAGGTGCTACCCAAATATTTTTAGTTCTTTATTTCCTGTTTACTTTTGACCTACCATGGTTTTTTTTAATCTCTTCTGTTACCAATTGGCAAGATTTCTGTTTTTAAACACTGACCTCTCTCTGATGCCCTCCTTAACTTCCCTATTGAGTTGTGCAGGGTGTAGACTTCTGTTGGTGGGGCTGAAGTATTCTTTTGACTGCTTTTGTTTTCTCTTCTCACTATGGTGAATGTTTTACCTGGTCTTTTGATACAGAATTCTGTCTGCTTTGGGTTTTTTGGGAGGGTAGTGGTGTGGTTTTGGGGTTTTTTTAACAGCCTCCAAGCTGTTGTAGATTTTTTGCGATATGGATTGCTCCTTTCAGGGTTGCATGTGTTTGGATTGGTTAATTTATTTGGGGGTTTTTTTGAGGGGGAATGGGTTGAGAGGATTTCTAATTATTTCAGGTTTTTTTAGACTGTTCCCTTACTTGAAATTCATTATTCATGTGCCAAAGATTTTTATGGCTTGTGTTCAACTACAGTGTTGAAATATAATTGCACTGCAGGCACTGTTACAGAGCAGTTATCCTATTGATATCCTTCAGTTAGGTCTTGGGTATCACTCACAAGCAAACCAGAAATGGCATTTTTTCCATGCACTAATTTCCAAGGAATCAGTCATTACTTGGAAAAAAACCCAATTCTCTACCTACCATTCTGATGAAGCACAGGGTCCACTTCATATCAGGAGATTTCAGTTGTCCACGGTTAATACCTTTTCTAAACTTTCAACTCTACATTATTTCCCTGAACAGGTAGTGCAGTTGATGATATGTCTTTATTACTTGATTATGTGACTTCTACCGTAAGAAGTTAATTGAGTTTCTCTTCTCCTTTAATACTTTGACATAAAATGCCCTTCACATACAGTGCCATTCCCCACCTGCTGCTGTTTGTTGTTCTTGTTGGAATTGCTGAGTAAGCTGGTGACCTCTCAACCTTACACTGTGTTGATTTGACTCTGACTTCCTTCCACCAAGTCTTGGAGATGCTTGCTATTTTGAGTGTCAGGTGAGGCCAAGCTTTTGGGCTTCCCATGTGTAACTTAACGAAATTTCAAAGTAGTAGTGTTGAAGTGTTTGTAAGTTTCAAAACTCTGATTAGCACGCCTGTCTGGCTGACTCTGGCATGACTAATGGGCATGCCTAACAAGTTCTTCCTGTTCCCATCATGCCTAAATCCTTTCCCTTTGTATCACTGACTTCCTATCTCAGCCTCCAACTTAGGCAGTGTTTCAGAAATTAACATAATGAAAATCATGAATGTTAATCTTCTGCCCAATGACCTGGGTGTACTCTCCAGAGCACCCATCCTGTATTTCCATACACTGCTGTTACAAGCATGGATCCTGTGGACTAATGTTTTCTTTACTGAATCACCAAATAGTCAGTATAGAAGCCCTGTGAGGTTGCTACCTTTTATCTGATGGGTAGTATGCCAGCTGATTGTCAGATTGGTAGTGGTCAATGGCTTGAAGTCCNTTGTTCAGCCTGGAGAAGAGAAGGCTTCGGGGGGAACCTACTAGTAACCTTCCAGTACCTAAAGGGAACTTCCAAGAAGGCTGGAGAGGGCCTGTTTACAAAGGCCTGTAGTGAAAGGACAAGGGGCAATGGTTTTAAATTGGAGAAAAGTAGATTTAAACTGGATATTAATAAAAAGTTCCTCACCATGAGGGTGGTGGAACACTGGACCAGGTTGCCCAGGGAGGTGGTTGAGGCCCCGTCCCTGGCGGCATTCAAGGCGAGGCTTGACAGGGCTCTGAGCAACCTGATCTAGTTGGGGATGTCCCTGCCCATTGCAGGTGGGTTGGACTAGATGACCTCCAGAGGTCCCTTCCAACCCAAAGCATTCTATGATTCTATACACAAATACAGCTAAGTGTGTGTCTAGTAAAGTTGACTGATCCCCTTGCCTGCTGCTTCTTTAGTCTGTCTGCTACAAGGAGCATCCCTAGTTCAACAGGATGCAGTGACATCAACTGGAGGGTGGATTGTGCCTAAGAGATTATCTCTAACCCAATTTGTGACCACATGAATGCTTGAGATGGCAAAAGACAAGATGAAGCATGGAACAGGAAATGAGTAGGCAACACAAGAGTGCCTTTTTCGGGTGCATTGCTAGTTATTGATTATACAACTGCAGTGAGGTTCATAGGAGGTGGTGTTTTGTGATTGTTTGGGGTTTTTCTTAATTTTTTTTTGTATTTGTTTCCTTGTAATGAAAGTATAACCCTAAACTTGTCAGTCTTTAAATAGAAAAAGTGCATTTTTGAGGTTAAAAAAATACTTCATTGTCAACAGCATCTCTGTATCTGTGTGAACTTGAGTTTGATAAGAGACAGTGAAAGAACTGATGTCCCAAATGAGGATCCACTTAGCCTTGTATGTTGTCTCCCAGGGATTGCCAAGGGCAGATACCTCTGGAAGAATGAAGAACAGGGGAAGCCTGTGAAGATACCACTGTGTACATCAGTAATTACCTATACTAGAGCTGGTGTCTTTCTATTTATTGGTTGTCTAATTGAATGCTAGTGAGAGCATGTAGTAACCGTTATGCTTGCTCAGGAAGTGATACTTTGCACGTCATCTTGATGTCTGAGAGAAATTTAAGGCATGTCTACTGTGTACTAAGAATTGGGGCCTCAGTTAGATACACTGACTTTACATGTTACTGCATCATTCAATCCCTAACTGCAGTTCCAACTGCAGTTTATCCCTCTTCCAAAGGGCCCAGCAACTGCTTGTCTGGCCTGTCACTAACATACTTCTCTGTTGCCTAAATCCTATGTGCTTTTCCTGCTCGAGGTCAGTATGGTTACCTTTACATTATGAGCCCTTTTGTTCTGTCCTATGCTTTCCCTAATCTGCTAAAGCAGCAATGTGTCTGAAAGCTTCTCTGCTTTTTCCAGTAATGTAGACTAGTCTAATAGAAGTAATTCTTTTTCTTTTAAGTTCTTACTAGTGTTGCCTTTGTTTAAGCTGGCCTGCATCCATTTCTTCATGTGGGGTGCAGATGTAAGAAGTCATCATCCTTGCCCCTTTGCCACTGCCCCTTTGCCTCTTCCCCTCTTTTTGAGTTGACATCCTGCACAGTGAAACAGAGCAGATAAAGAAGCTTGGTCTAAGTTAAAGTGGCAAAAAGGAGAGAGATATTTTTAACCAGATCAGTTCCACAATCACACATGTTTGTTCCAGAACATGAAAGGAGGCTAGCTGTCTGGGGATGGGAAGGTTGGGTGAGGCTGGTTTTATTTAAGCAATAGCTCTGAACTTCAGTCTTACTCAACCATCTATGCAATCATTTGTGAATTAAGGGATGGAAGGACATTGAGAGATCATGTAGTTCATCTGAAGGCATGACATCTCTGTATTTTATAGCTATGCTGACTGACAGGTGTCTGTCTTATTTAAAAATGTCCGCTCTCCATAACAGACATCACTTTCAAACCAGTGAGAACTCTCTGACTTTGAATCATCTTTGTCAGTCTTAAAAGTGCTGTTATTTAGTGTGTCTTTGCTGTGGCAAAAATAGAAATTCCATTTGGCTCTAATTCCAGCACTGGTTTTCATCTGCTTTGAACTGTTGTCTCACTGGTTAAATTACATGGCTAAGTTCTATACAACTAGTGCAATCTAGACTGCATCGTTTTCATAGTAATTCTTGTGATCCAAAAGATTAATTTATTCCAGCTGTAGTTAGTGAAGTCTGACTTAGAGGGCAAATTCCAGTTCTGCTGAGGCTTGGTTTTCAGCTTGTCTTGCATGGTTATCCTGAGCTTCTTAAAACTGATACCTAAATAATCAACTGTTTATTACATTTTCAAAGCTGTGCATTTTGAAAATATTTAGGTATACTCTGATGTATCCTGTATAGTTCCCAGTGCTTCAAGCCTCTTGCAAGCTACTGTTATGCAGTGGACCTTTAAATTATGTAGTTTAATATGAAGAAGGATCAATGATTTTTAAAGGCATAGTTTTGAGTGTTTGGCTGAATTACAGTCCCTTCTGTCAGCCGACACCTTGGCATATAAGTTTTTTAACATATTACTGCTATAAAAAAATCCTGTGTAGTTCCAGCTTTGTCTTAGGTTTCTTAAATATTTAATCTTTCCTTTGAACTAAGTTCCACTTAAGCAGAAACCTCCTGTGTGTTAATTTCTCACAGGCTTGGCAAATTCTCAGTTATTGGCATAATTTTTTTTGTTCAGCTGTTTATGTTGTGCCCCTAGGTGCTTATGTCTCGGAATGTATCGTGCATTTGGCAACTAACAAAAAGCACTTTAAAGGTCCAAATGGATGCCTTCATGACTGTATGTTTAGTGTCTTGTGTGTGAATTTAATTAGCAAAGTTATTTTCTAGAACAAATTGCATACACTTCTGCCTGCTTCTACTCATTCATCTAATACTTTGAAAGAAGAGTGTCTCACAGTTAACTTCTGTTTTAATGGATTTCAGCTATGATTTGTCTGTAGCAGGAGAACCCCAGTTACAGCACTAATTAAATTTTGTGTGGCCTTTTAATAACTACAACTCCTGGTTTTTACTCATGCCTTGACTGACTGCTTTAGGCAATATTTCATATTTTATTACTTTGCTAATGGTCACTGGCAGTTTGGGTAAAACCATCAAGCAATCAGAAGGAAGAATTCAGTATCTTTGGCAACAAGAACAGACTTTCTTTTAGGGTAGTATGTGTAGACTGTAAAGGTGTAAGTTGTGTGTTAAGCTGCTGTCTGAAATCTATGCAAAACAATATTCTCTGGCTCTTGGTCTGTAATTAATATGCAGCGACTACATGTGAGCATGGCATTGCTTCTTCTCTTAGAAGAATGGAAATGGTGCTGGGACACTGAACTTTCAGACTTTTAGTGCCTAGAAAATGCTTTTTTCCTCTATCAACTTTCAAAACTAATTTTATGCCTGAATCATTCTGCTAGTGATGGAAGGGGAAACATTATACTAGCACCTCAAAACAAGTATTTGCTGCATTCTTGCTAGTGACTTCTAAGGAAAGAAAGAACCTAGGAGATGGAGCTATCCTTACCTGATCTCTCTAGCATTGTCTTCACTATTCTTTTAGGGGGTAGAAGTTTTGGAGACCTTATGCAGCTTTCTAAAACATTTTGGATGTGGTGTTCCTAAAATATTTGGATTTGGATATATTTTATTTCATGGAATTTTAGGAAAGGGTCCTGCTGAATACTTCCAAAGCATTAACTGCAAAAAAACCCCCTGATTATTCAGAGGAAAATTCTTTCACTGGAAATATTTTGTCTCAATTCCAGTTTCTAACTAGAATGATCGTAAATATACATGAGAATTTTAGTGGTACTGAAGTTGTTTCAACTTTGACTAGCAAAGTTTCCAATTATATGTTTTTGGGGTGACTCTGTTTGCATCCTTTGAAATGTTTTTGTTTAATATTAGTATCTATTTCAGGACTCCTTCACAAGAGGAGACTGCATAGTGTTGTATGGGGAGGATAAGTAGTGCCAGTCCTTTTGAGTGCTTGTCGATTTGAACACTTGTTAATTTGTTAACATATTTGTTAATCTGACTACACTTGAACACAAGCTTGAATACAAGCTTTGTTTTAATAGTTTTTGTGAATGGTTTTCTTTAGCAAACCAATAGTTTTGATGTATAATCTCAAGTTAGAGCTAATTAAAAGAATTATAATATATGACTAATAATAAAGGTATTGGGAAACAAAATTCTGTTTCTTAGAAATACAGATCAGGTGGCTGCAAACTCTGAAGTAATAATGTTAATAATTTGTAATGACACTGAATTGATTTATTAACTTCATGAAGTCTAATTTTTCTGCTCTGGTTCATAATTGTGCAATTGGGGAAAAACAATTTGCTTATGTAGGTCAAAGCATAAATGTTAACAGTTTTATAATGTAAATATACATATATGGTTATATATTTTATTTAGTGTTGCAAATTATGATGTCAGCCTAGAATATGCTGACATTTGTCTTCATTACTTTAGACGTTCGAGCACAAGTTTATCTGGAGGTCCAGTACTTACTCTGGATGCATTTAATAAACATGTACTGTCTTGAAAGATTAAGTATTATTTGGTAAGAAGAATTAAGTCTTCATGTTAGCATTCTGAAATTCAAAATCTACTTTTTCGTAACTTTTTACTGAGTTTTTGGGAACATACTGATTGCTCAAAATGAGGGTTCCAGAATTTATGGAAGCAAACAGCAACCTGTTTAGGAACAATGCCTCAACTCTCACTTACTTGTAATGGGTATGTGGAATGCAATAACTGGAGTATTACTTTATTTCTTCTCCTCTCCCTTTTCAACAGCTTCTCTCAAAAGGAGCTAGATTAAATATGAAGAAGTTGGAGGGAGAACAGAAATGGAAAAGGAGATGGAAGAGGAGGAGGAAGGGAAACAAAGGATAAAAATACCTGAAATACCGAAATGAGTGCAGTGGGTGGAAGAATGAATTTTGAAGCATAATAAGTTCAGAATCTGATAGAGACAGGAGTATACACTTAAGCTGTCACTTCCCAAAGAAACAACTGGTTTTTAATGTGTATTTATCAGTGGTATTTTGCACTGAGGCTACATGAGTGCCCTACTACTTCCCATAAGGAGCTACATAGAAATAAGCTTCTGTGGCTTCTCCGTCCCTGCATTGGAGGGTTCTTGGCTTGGTGAGAGATGGCAGCCAGCAAGTCCAAGCCCCACCTGCTTTTCACCACCTTCACCTTGAGCAATATGAACAGTGCCTGTTACTGCAGTATTTCTGTAGTGTTTGTTGAATAAATTGTGGTGTGGGTTTTTTTGTTTGTCATTTATTCCTATTTTATACTACCTTTTCACATCTTAAATGGTGTGAGGCTGGTAATGCTGAGCTGTGAGGCATTATGTGGTTATGGTTTTGTTACAAAACAATGTACTGTTCTACAATTCGTTATCTAGTGCTTAATGAGAGCCAGAATCAACTAGCTTAAGTGCAGAGTCATCCTATCTGCTTCCACACGTATACTGCTGTACCTCTCGGATAAGGATGCTCACTTGGAAGTGACTGAGGGATGCCTCTCTGTTCAAGCTGCATTGCTCCATCTCAGCCTCTGCTGAGAGACTTGCAGGCACCTTTAATGGAAAAAATATGTATAAACCAATAAGCTTTTTTTTAAAAAGCAAAGCTGATTATTGTCTTTAGTGATTTTTGGTGTTGTAATCAAGATATTTGATTGGTCTGGAACAACATCTTCATACTCTACCTTGCTGTTCAGCACCTGGATAGGATTAGCAGAAGTTTACAGGATAGAAGGCTAAACCGACTAGTCAGAGGTAAATATGGAAAGCAAGGGATCATGGTGTGCATGATCACACAAAGTGCTGTGATAATACCCTGATGAGGAGCCTTGGCATCACAATTACTGTGTTTTAAATGGGATGTAAACCCTTGTCCCGTTCTGGTAGTTCCTTTTTATGTTGTTAGCTTTTATTATTTGAGGCTAGCAGATTAATTCTGCTGAATCAGAGGATTATGAAAAAATTCTTCCCCACTTTTCTTTCACTTGCGGAGTCTTCCAGAGGAGCTATGAATTTTCAATTTGACTTTTTGCTTTCTTCCTCATGTCTACTCTGGCATCCTGTCCATCCCTCCCTCTTTTGTGTGGGTGATAGCTTCGTACCACTGTTCTTCATCATTGCAAAGAGGATTTTAAATTTGAAATGACTAATGGTTTCCCCTGTTGCAAGCACGATTCTGACAAGAAATAGTAAACATTAGGGTTTGTTAACACTGCTACTGCTAAGATCAGCATCCAAGGTGCTGGAATGACCTTGTGATACTGCTTTGGCTAATACTTGGGTCATATTTGGGAAGCTGTCTCCTCAGCTGTATGGACTGGAAATGTTTTCAAGGTTTTGTTGGTTTGGTTGTTTTGAATTAAAACAAAATCTTAATTAAAAAATACAGCCATATCTTTATCTTTTTTTTGACCTAACTGCATAGGATCTGTGTTGGATCCTCCCTTAAACTTGATCTTAACAAACTTGATCTTAACATCTCGGAAATACAAATGGCTTTAGTGGCTAAAGTACAACCCTAGGTACTGTGATATTCTGAAGGTACTCAGTTCTAGATGACTTGACTTAATGATAGCAGTTATCCAGATTTATAAACCTGATACCTGCTGATTGAGATATAAAACTGCTTGATGATCTTGGGTTTCTGGTGAACAAGAACTGCATGTGGAACATTGGTGAAACATTGTATTTTGAAGCAGGATGAGCTGATTAACTGGTATGTCCTCTGTTAATGTATGAATATACTCAGCTGTGTGTCTGTGCAGACGCTGTGACAAATCAGAACCTTGGACAAACTCAATTTACATCCAGTTGAGTTTGTCATTATGGGGATTTGCAGAAGAAACCTTCCATTTTAGAAAAATATTCCAGTGTCCCTAGAACAAGGTAGATAGATAGACTTAAATACTCATCAGTAATCCTGACCAATGAGGTGAGAAATGAGATGGCCTGTATGGAAGGGACCATCCTGCTGAACTTCCAGGTGCCCTGTGGTGCTGCAGAGCAAGTGTTCTGACATTGCCATCCGTACTGCCCTGAGGAGTATCTCTATGGAGGATGTAATGATGGTGAAGGTTGTTTCTTGAAAATGCGATTATGTTGTGCTGCAGGTCCTCATGTTCAGTTTCAGACACACTTGTGGGCTGCCAACTATAAAACTGTCTTAAGTATAGAGGTGGGTGAAACCACTTTTGTCCTGAGCTATGATTCTCTGCTTGTGCAGAACACAACTTTTACTGTCAATTTTGTATCTGTACAGAACTGTAAATATTCGCATCCTTTTTTTAGCAATGCTAAATAAGCCTATGTAACCAACTCGTGTGATTTCTGAGTAGTTCTGGATTTTGTTACATGTAAATATTTATTTTAGCAAAGTGAACAGCAAACTTGGGAACATATGTCATAGAAACTCGGTTTGTTTGATGAATTTGGATTGTCTTGTGAGAGTTGAAGGGAGAAGGTGCCAAAGAAGGGCTTAGTAAATACAGAGTAGGGACTGACTTGAGCATCCAGTCTAGGCATACCTGAAAGTCATCATCATCTCCTTATAATCTCTTAGTTTTACCTTCTCTTTTCTGGAATGCTGCACGTATTGCCTCAGCTTGTCTAACAGAGTGTACAAGAACAGCAGCACTGTCCTGCAGCTGAGCTGAATGAACAGCCACATCATCTGGTTATATTTGTGAATGTATGTCCATTTTTTAAATGAACTTTAATATATTGAATGTAATCTTAATTAAGATGATGTAGGTTCCCTTTAGAAAGTGACCTACCGGTGAGTAGTCACTCGTATTTTTAACCCTGATTATGCTGTTGTTTAAACTAGATTTTCTTTAAATAGTAGCTGCTTTCTGACCTTTCTTAAGATTAGCTGCTTAGCTAAGCAGAACTTGCTACCAAATTCACACCTTGCAACTCTGGTTTTGAGTGTAAGGCTGATCTCTGTAATGCATGTAATGATCTCAGGAAAACCACCAAATATACAAGTCTGTTATATGGATGAAGAAAGAAATCTCTAAATGTTTGTGAAACGCAGTGGTTGGAAGAGTTGCTTATTTCATCATTTAGTCCTGAGAATGACTGAAATAATATGCTGTACCCTCAGGAGTATTTACTAACTTTTTCAGTAATGATATAGCATTTTCAATTACAAAATTGCAGTTCTCACTTCCAGCTTCTGAAGCCAGTAGATTGTGGTGATTGTCTACAGATCATCATGTATTGGCAATAAAGAACTTTCTTCATTGACTAAATGTTTTGAAGGACTAATGCGATATAGACTGTTTTAAGAATCTCAGCATATTTCCCACAAGGAAGAAGATTACCACAAAGTAATTTTTCTCCTGTTCAGGGAAATCTATGCTGTGTTTTTGGTTGGTTTTTTTTCCCCAGACGTGCTCCAGTATTTATGAGTTTTGCTAAATAAAGTCATTGTCCTAGTAGGTTTGGGGAGCTTTGCCTGTATGTGTGTAATTGGACACAGGCAGAGTAATGGGTTTCAGACACTTTACTAATTATTTTTCCAATTGTGTTAAAGTAGTCAAGCAAGTAGTGCTTTTTTAACTCGTGTCAAGTGTTAAGTGGCACTGTAGTGGAAAAACTAGCTTTTTGTTTGCATCTAGCCCCAAAAGGCTCTTTATATTGGCTTTCAGAAAAGGAAAAATAACATTCATGGGCTTTTCTAAATTTTCGCTTCAGAGTCTACTTTGAACTTGCAGATTAGAAGCCAGTTTTTTCAGCAGCTTTTTTTCATTCAGAAAGTGCTTGTGCACTCAGATGTTGAAAAGCACCTTGAACCTCACTGAAGATCATGTTTGAAGCAATAAATTAATGGTTTCTGATCTTTAGAATGTGGTTAATGTTACATAGCTCTTTTTTCTACTTGCTTCTGTAATACTGCTACATTGGAGTCATACAGAAGTGTAAGATGAATGTGTTTTCTCTCAGATTCTATTTTTAGATCCTGGAGTTCTGTAATGACAATTGTCTCTACCACAATTTACCAGATAGTTTTGTGTGTCAATTGTCCCTTTGTTATCCTACATTGCATCATACAAAATCAGAAAAGAAGTCTGCAGTAAACATCAGGAGGCCACTTGGTCTCTTTTCTTGTTAAAGGCTGCAATCAAATAAATTTACAGTATTCCTGACAGTGCCCTGTTTTTGGAGGCCATTGAGGATATGCTGATGGTGGCAGCTGTATGTGCTCCCAGGCAGTCACGGTATTTGTGTTTTCTTAAATGGAACATTTTATAGTTTGAGTTTCCTAGCATCTTTTGTTGCCAGATGTTGCCCTAAGTCTGGATTAAGTAGCTGGCCAATAGTTTTCTTTCTCTTTCTTCTCATAAGTGATAGCTGTTTTTCCTTTATGCTCATTAATATTCATATGTTGTGTTGCAAATTGTCTTCATTGTGCCTCTTTTTCTTGTACTTTGCTGGATTTCTTTATTTTCAATGACCTGATTCATTTCCAGTTTCTACAAGTGTGTCTATTACTGTGATTGTTGGTGTTTTTTACATTTCCTGTGAGGAGCTACTGACTTTTTCTTCCTTTTCTTGCTTCTCTTGTCTTCCAGAAAATCTTGTGTATTAATTGTGGACATTTATGATATTCTGCCTTTACAAATTGAGGGGGCAGGGGAATGTTTGCCATTCTCCGTTATTTCCCTTTGGAGGTTCATGAACACTTGTATTGACTTTCTTTTGCCTTACCAGATTTTTTCCAGAATACATCTGGCAAGCTAAAATGCCCTCACACTGTGTTGTGTATGACTGTTGCAGAAGGGCACTCACCAGCTTTGTTGTTGTTGACCAGCTCCATAATACCATCCATCAAGTTTCCCCTTTCATCAAAACCAAGAAACTTCCACCATACCTGTCCCTCTCCTGTGCATCACAGGAGGTAGAGATGCCCTTAATAAAGCTAGTTCCCACCTCCTTCATTACTGAGCTGTATTCCCTTAGATTGAGTCATGTGAATTAGCTCACTGACTTGTAACATCTGGAAATGCTGCAGCCTGGAGTATAACAAAGTTTAGAGTGCATCGGTTAGTGGGGAGGTTGCTTTCTGTGATTCTGGATAAGGCTGGCATTGCTCATGTGAAGGATCAGAGCATGCTGTTCTCATGATAAACTTCAATTTATCATTCTCCAGATGATTCAAGGCGAGGCTTGACAGGGCTCTGGGCAACCTGATCTCGTTGGGGATGTCCCTGCCCACTGCAGGGGGGTTGGACTAGATGACCTCCAGAGGTCCCTTCCAACCCTAACCATTCTATGATTCTATGATTCCAGTTTGAAACAGTAATATGTGAAGGTTTAGCTGAAGGTGTAGCATGATTCTAAGTAAGATAGAGTAAGCTTTATGTTAAAAAATATAAATGTTAACGTTCCTAGAGTGAACAATAGCTTGGGTAAAACAGAAAGGAAAATGCTGCCCTTGCAACTTGGCTTCTTTACAGTACTTTCTGGGCATGTTGTAGCTTGGAAATCCTTGATGCTGAAGTGAAGCACCCTGGTCTTACAAAGGGATGAGTGTGCTGACTTTTCAAAGTGTCTGATCCTACAGCCATGAGTGTCAAGTAACATTAGGATTGGAAAGACTTTGTTCCTTTCTCTGGTTATAAAAAATAGTGGATTAAATAACTATAATTTAAATGTCTACCTAATTTCATTTTACCTCTCAGTTCATTGAGTGTAATCCTTTTCAAAGTCCTACAAGTTTTTTGATTACTTGGAAGTCTTCAAGTGAAATGAAAAAGTTTTTGCTCGTCTTTTAAAAAAAAGTAGACAAACATCATTGATCTGTTACCCTTCCTTTCCTCTATTCTTCCCACCTTCCCCCTTTTTCTTTTCCTCCCAGCCTGTAACAAGGAAGAGAAACTTCTCATGCTGCTTCTGATGGTCCCAGAAAAAGACCAATCTATTCACACTTCTTACCTTCTCCCCCACACCCCAACTTAAAGAATCCATTCACTTTTTTTATTAAACGTACTGGTAGATTAAATGGAGCTTGTATCAAGTGCTGCTTTATATTAAAAGAGGGTATTTTTAACAGTGCTTTTTACATGATGTCAGTGTAAGTTATTGGCATGCTGACTGTTTCTGTGATAGCTGACTGATTTCTGAAAGAGCTTGCACGCTTCTGCTTTCAGTCTGTATTTTTTCAGTAATGTATAGCAAGCAGGTCAATAATGGGTTTAGGTGATTTTGATTGTAAAACTTGAACAAATATTGTTAGGGCACTGGTAAGCATGGTTTATAAGAGACTGTTTTGATACATTCAGTGTTTATGTAGGTTTAGACCTTGTGCCCTTGACGGGAAGTGCTCCAGTTTTCCAGAAGCTGTAGCAGATCAATGCTCAAGGAAAGTACAGGGCTGTCCTAGTTTCTTCATTAATGAAAATAGTGTAATAGTAGCTGAAGTGACACATGAGGCAGAACTCTGATCGGGTGACCCATGCCTCTGTGCTTCAGCTACACATTTTCTAGCTAGTCTTTAAGGTCAGTGTTGAGGGAATTGAATACATGCATTTATCTCAGTAGTCTGTCATGGAGACAGACTATGAATATATGCCCCTTCTGATGACAGCAATTGTATATAAGGAAGCAATATTAGTATGAACTCTTAATGTGTTTCAGCTGTCTCTTAATTCAGTTTTGCAGCTGGAAGTAGGGGAAAACAATATGTATGATCAGCTGGTTTTCATGGAGTAGTGCCTGACAACCTCTATAGCAAATAACTGAAACAATTGCTGGACAAGACTTTTCAATAAGTAGTAAATTTGGTAATGGCTGACTGAAGTCTACAGTCTTCAGGTTGCTTGTGAATTTGCTGTGGCATCTCTAAATAGTTTTGGATATAACATATTTTTTCATTATCTGTCTTACAAACAAACAAAAAAAATCACGCAATACAGAGCCTTATGATAAAAGACCCTTATGAAAGAAGAATGATTATGATATTTACCGATGCTTCTAAGGGTCCCTTCTTCTGCATCTGTACAGTATTCACAGTGCTCTGTGTCACTCCTGTTGTTAACTCTGACAGGGGTCTGTCAGAGGTTCCTGGCACCATGATCAGAAGCTGGATAACCCATCAGACAAGGAAACTTCCAAGTCTCTTAGTTCAGGAGTGCTCACTCCCAAGCTTGGAGCTGCTTTGCTTTTTAATAAAATGCTTCACCCTAAATTAAGAGAATTACTTGAAGCTGATTGTTGGACCCTTCCCAGGGAAGTGCACCATCTGGTTTGGTCAATGGTTTCTTAAAATAAAAACAAACAACAAAAAAACCCACCCCAGCTCTCATACTAGATCAAGAGGGAGCCAGAGTCAGGAAGGTGAGTGCATGCCACCTCAATATGCTCCCCACTCTTGTGGGATGTGTGGGTCAATAAGAGGACTCAGATCTCCAGCATGCCATGCATCTCCTTACCGTATGTCACTGGATAAAAAGGACTCTTAGCATCATATGATCTGCTTTTTACTGTTGTTTTTTTTCTCTTTTATTGTTCTCTTCTGTTTTCTTTCAAGCACCTTGAGGTGCAGATTTTAATTCTAGGTTTAACAGTGTGTTGCTTAAGAAAACACCTCCTTTTTATTCCAAGAAAAACAGGTAACAGATGAAAATAAGGCCTTTTTCAAGTTGAAAACACACATACTTAGTTAGCTGTTCTTGAGGTTGGTATCTGAGGAGTTTGGCACTTAGCTTCAGATCTCAGTTTTGCAGTCCTGTTAGATGGCAAGTCTATTTGTGGGTTATTGGCTTCAAAACACAAGACAACCATTGGGGCCTTGGAGAAAAGAGGCTAGCAGCTGAAACCAAGGCTTCCAATAAAAAGCAAAAGAGCATCACTAGCAAGAAAGTAAGTGCTTTCTCTGCATAGCTTGTCTAGGTTCTGTGAGCAGGTTTTCTGTTGCCTTTGTTTAGTGTAAGACTAGAAATGCCCTGTAAAGTTTTGACCGGTGTTCTTATATTAGGCTATGAGTATTAATACTGCAGTGTATCAGTTAGTGTTTCTAGTTCAGAGATGGAAGCATTAATTCAGGTGTGAGACTTTCCCCTGTAATTCTGTGCACAGTTCTGGACATTGATGTTCAAGAACGCTAATTTAAACTGGAAAAATGTGTAGAGAAGAGCTGTGATGGTAAGAATGGAAAGGTCCCATTTGACAGCAAACTGAATGAACACAGCCCAGTTATCTCAGCAAAGCTAGGTCTGGAGAGGCATAAAAATGCTTTCTATATATACTTTAGGGAATAATAACCAGGAAAGGAAAAGAACTATTTAAACTGAAGGACAATGTTGGCACAAGAAGAGCTAATTCCAAGCTGACTGGGAAAACATTTCAGCAGGAAATTGGAATATTTCCAGAGGTTCTGAACTTCAGTGAGATTTTGAGGCAACCTTCTAATTTTTGATTTTGAGGGGGTTGTCCCTATTTTTTTGTAGAAAATTTTAAGATGGAGAATTATTTGATTATGATTGCAAGAGTCCTGAAGGTCCCTTTCAGGCTTATTTCTTCAATTTTAAGGGTTGGAATCCTTCTTGGTCAGTGACTGCTCTGAACCTTTGGTCCATATTACACATTGAAGACATCGGTGATGGTAATTAGGGAAAGTAATTCTGTTCAGTAGGCTTATATCTTCTGTGTAGGACATACTGATACTTTCAGCGGCTCCTGAGGAATGGAGAGGCAAGTGTTGGGGAATACAGAAGCAGAGAAGTTGGAAAAACATCTTCGCTCAGATTTTGTGATGTATAGCACATATGGCTACCAGTGGTAGTTCATTTACCCAATAGAGAGAGGTTTAAATTTAGTCTGATTGGTATGTTTATACTACTGCCACTAGTACAAAAATATATGTATGTAACCTTTACTTTTTCTGCTGATACTCATTGACAAGGACTTTCAAAGCATATGCAAATGTTTCAGTAATCCCTTTGACATTCAGTGATGGTCTCTGGACATTTTCTTCTATTGTCCTTTTAAAATAGCAGTAGTGATGCATCCTAGAAGGAATTCCATTTCAACAAGAAAGTAAATGCATATACATTTCCCTGAATTGTAGCCCTCCGCTAAGTGTATTACAGTTAATAAATCTCATAATCCAAAGATAAAGGTCAAGAGAATAATCCTGAAGTCCAATTTGAATCTTATTCAGGCTTGCTGCTGTGCAAGGGGAGAGAATATCTTTAGTGCTATTGCATTTTAATAATTTTGTTGATACCATTTAGGGGAACTGGGATACTTTTCTTGAGTACACTAGTAAAATGTCACTTGCTGATTTGGAGAATGTGGACAATTGCATAATAACCTGCATTCTACTGAATATTAGGAAGTAGCCCCTTCTGGCTTTATGTTCTTCAGTTTTTATCAAAATTAAAAAGGGGGGGGGGAGAGCAAAGAAATAAAAGGAAATCCAAATCCAGAAGAAAGATATGACTTCAGCTTCCTTTTCTATTCATTGTCATTGAAAGAAGGGAACTTGCCCAGTTTAATCAAACAAGAGGAAGTTGATCTTCCAGCAGGTGATAACAGGTTTGGAAAGTTAGGAGAGGTCTGGATGCTGCCGCATTGGTGCGATAGGGACTGAGAGGCATGTCTTTTTCTGCCACCACGTGATGAGTGTCTTGTGCCACATCAGGCAAAGTAAAGGGGATGGAAGGAGAAAAGGAGTATGGGCTATATACCCTGAGAGTCCAGACCCACACACATACCTGTGTATATACTCCCCAGCACAGTTACATCCATCTGTTACACAGTGCAGTGATTCATGTATTTGTGCAGTGACTGATCTGCTCCTATACCGAGGCTAAGAGCTTTCTTTATTATATCTTAAAAATCTCATCGTAGCTAGAAAGGGAGGTTCTGTTTTACAAAATACAGAGAAACTTTTAAATTATATTTTTACTGGTCCTTCAGGGAAGGAATCAGACAAGACACAGTTATCAAAGGCTGTCCTGCAGTGCAGTGTTGTTAATGTTTTTTGATGCAGCCAACTTGACTTTTTGTGAAATTTTGACTGTATCTATGCTTCTGGGTCTGCTCGCCTCCTTAAAGGCACATGTGGTAGTTATATTTGCTTTGTGATCTGCTCCTCAGATGCCAGCCTCACGTGAGGTTGCCTCACGTTAGGCTTCTTGATCCTTTGTAGCAATGGCTATAGACACTATAGATAGGAAAGAGCTATAAAGCAAAATTAGGTGAATTCGACTTGGTGGTTTGTCCATGTGTGTAATGCTGAAGAGCAGTGCCTGATCAAACAGCTTTGGAGAGAAATCAGTGGTGCATCCCTAAGTGAGCGTGTGGTGGTCACAGGTGCTGTAAATGTCAGATACACCTTGCTTCTGCCAGCTTCAGTGCAGCGTGCCTGCAAAGAATGATTTATGTTTATGCCTGAATGGCCTGTGACTTTCCACAAAAATTAACACCAGATTTGCTTCAGGATTTAAAGGGGAGGCATTCTGCAGTTTGGGAGGGGTTGTTCTGCAGAAATGTGAACCTATTTGTGATCAGGAATATTCTTGTGTCAAGTTGTTTAACTGAAAGACACTTTAAAAAATTATTTTTTAAGACTAATGGTAAGGGAAAGTGCACTTTTGCTTGTGTAATCCACTTTGATTTGTGTCCTTTTTGGAAAAAGAGTGGATTTTATGTGCTGCTCTTCTCTACACATCCCCTGTTCATTTCAGGATTAGAAATCTTCGTTAGAGAGGTCTGGGTATGCAGGAGCCTTGAGCACTCCCTTGAGAAATTCATGCTTGTGTAGTTTTCTGTTGCTTGTGTATTGATGCAGTGCTCTAGAACTGCAAGGAAAACTTAAATCCCCCAAAGTTATATGGTTTATCTCTTTAACTCAGTGTATAGATTGCTACAAAGTTTTTTGATAGTAGAAGTATTTCTTTGTAACTGTCACACTCATATAATTAAGACATGCACAGCTTAAGAGAGATTTTGCTCCACTCCTGAGATTCTTAGATACTAACTTGGGATTGATGGAGAAAATTCACTTTCTTCAGGCAGTTCATTAAGGCTGGAGAATGATACTAAATTTTCTTGTTTTCCTAGAATTTCTGGTAGCTTCTTGCCAGCAGTGTTAAGGACCAAAGTATTTGTGTTAAGGTGGAGGGGTGCCTACTCCGATGGGTTGTTTTCCTTCATGTAAAGAATTCCTTACATACAGATGTCCAAGGCAAGTCTTTTCTTGTTCACAGGAGAAGACTAATGGGTCATAGTGAGGGACACTGAACATCTGTCTGTTACCAAGCAGTTTCATTCTGTCCAGTAACTATTCCAGTAATCTTATTTTCTATTATATTACATAAGCAACATTCCCAGAACAGTCCAAAGAATTGCAGAGGACATTTCTAAATACTCTGGCCTGCTCAGATACAGTTATTTTAGAGGTGTGGCCCCCTCATTGCCCAAAATGGAAAGGGCACTGTTGCTGAAATTTCACGCTGTCAGTATTGCTTCTGTGATCATGTCTTTTTCTTCTTCCCAAAAACAGCCCACTGTTTGTAACGTGGAAGATTGGCCGAGATAAACGATTGCGTGGATGCATAGGTACTTTTTCCGCCATGAACCTGCATTCAGGACTCAGGGAGTACACACTTACTAGGTAAGATTTTGTTTTCTGTAGCCTTGAGGTACGTATTTAAGTAGCCTACTGAGGAGGTGATAGGTATGCTTGGTCTTTTTTAGGTGTGTTTTTTTTTTTGGCCGTGCCACTGTACTGATCAATGAAAACTTATTTCCTTTTGATGTTAAGTGTATTGCCTGGTTAGTTGACTACTGGTGTCAGGAGGCTATAATTTCAGTTAAAATCCATTACTTGAGCTTTTTTTCTTTTTATTGATCTGAAAAACTACTCTCTGGTAGCTTATTGTAACTGAATATAAAGTATTTTTTCCAGTATTCAGACAGATTTTAGCCTTAATAGTTAATGTCAGGGCAGAAGACCAGAAAGTCAGATTTGGGGATTATCCTATTCACACTCCTAAAACAGCAGGTATTCTCACCTCTTCTCCATCAGGTCCTTCCAATCAGCTGCAGTTAATTTAATGCTACAAATTTCCATTACATGTTACTCTTCAGATACATCCCAGCCCCTGAGTGGGAAGCTTCTGGATGAGGGAGGTAAGTGATGATAATCCTTCACTCCCTGGCAGCATAATCCTTCATTTTTTGATCTACACCTAGATTCATTCACTTTAATATTGTTCCATTTCCTTTGCATAGAGTGAAAACTAATAAGTTTATCACTAGAGCTAGTAGCAAGCTTTCTACTTGTTTTTCTAAGAGTTTTCTTAAGTTTACTTTCTAAAGAATCAATGGAATTTTGTTCCACTTGGTTACAGTAGACTGTTCATAGTGCTTTAAATAGAAACTACATTCTGGCACGTGTAGATCTCTAAAATCGTCATCACTTAAAATAATTGGTGCCTCCAGATCACTTCAGATTTCGAGGCCTTCCTCCATTACAAGGTCTTCCTCTTTGCTGTTAAAATACCTTGTCAATCCAAGTGTTAAGTAATATTAAATGAGACATGTTCTTTCTTACATGTCTCCCTAGTTTGTTGCAAGCTGAAGTTCATTTCATGCTTCTCTGCTCAGCTTGAAAAAATCAACTGCTCATCTCCTGGAGTCCTCACAAGACTTCCAAAAGTCCTAGTTACCTTTATTGTGTTGGTTTTATTAGTTGTGTGGTCTGGAATGTTTCTGTTTGTGTCCTTTAACACCTCAGCGATCAAAATGATCAATGAGAAGAAGCTTATAATAAAATAAAAAGCAGTTTCTCTGTTAGAGAGCTTAAACTCTTAACTGTTAGCAATCCAGACTGGAGAAAAAACAGCTTGCCCCCTGCATTGGAGAGTGTTTGACTTTACAGTGCCTGATTGCAAACAATGAGCTTGTACAGAAAATTACCCCTTAAGACTAGGAAGAAGGTGATAGCTAAAAAAGTAGTCTTTGTGCTCATAGATTTTTCCATTCTCATAAATCAAATAGAGCTGTACTCTTGCCTACCTTTAAAAATGCTTTATATGATTCCTGTCACTGCATTCTGACTCTGAAAGCTGAAGTCCAAATATATGAAAAGTGATGCAGATTAAAGGGAACTGAAATATTTTCAGTGTGGTATTTATATGGTGGCCACATGCTGTGCATGTTTGTAGTAGGCTATTCAGAGGATAGATCAGTAATTTTCAAATGAGAGAAATGAAACTATATACCAACCTATTCTTTAAAAATCTTTGTGAGGTCATCAGTTACCTTAAAATAAAGCGTTATACTTAGTGGCATATTGGATTTTATTGCCTTTTTTGGGGAACCTTTTTCATGTCTATGGCACCAAAAATGTTTCCTGTTGTTTTTTTGTGGTTTGTTTTTAAAACAAACGAGACAAAAAAACCACCACCAACACCCTCCAGATATGCACACTGCAATGTGAAGTTCATGTCTGAATGTATAAAAAAGTTGTTCCCTTCTATCCATCATTCTTTAAAAACAGAAAGAGAAGGTTACCTGTGGTCAGTTTCCTTCATGGTATTAGTCTTTTCAACTGCAGAGCTTCCAGAGCAGAGCATTTGAGGAGTAACAGAACCACCTTGGAAACATCTTGTGAACTTTCAGAGTTTGGAGCTCCACAGGCCTCCCAGAAACTAGGACATTATGGCTTGATTAGCAGTATATGGGCAGTAGGCTCCTGCAGAAGATATGACAGTTCCTGAAAGAAAACAAAACATCTTCAGGGAAGGCAGAAATTAATCAACAAAACAGATAGAATGGAAATGAGCTTTCCTGACAGTGGAACTTGACCAAAATTTTCAGTTGAGGCTACAAGCAGATATTCTAACTTTATTTTGCTTTGACACTGGGAGGCACTTTTCTTCAGTTATTCTGAAGATACAGTGTGGATAAGCAGAACTGGGTTGTTTGTCTAGTTCACGCTTATCTTTTTCAACACCTGTGGAACTATGGCCCAGCTTTCAGTGAGTAAAATGGCACAAAAGAACAGCTGTTCTTAAACACCCTTTTGCTTAGTGATCAACATATGCTCAATTTCCCTCGTGTATTATTTTACTGCAAAAATGCTGAGTAGTGCTTAGGATCACAAAAGATCAAACTTTCTTTAATTATAGTCATGATCTCTAGTAGTATATTGTATACAGTGTGTAGCATATACACCTCTAACTGCATACAGTAGTGTATGTTTGTTCAAAATACTGTAATGAGAGTTCATCCAGGAATCAAAAAGTGAATGATTTCTTTCTTGGGACACCCACACCCCTCCACTGAAACACCTTTTGGGGATCTGTAAACAAAAATAGTGATGATGTGTGACCAAGTGAGGGTTGTTTTTTCCCCATTTAGAGCTCTGTAGGTTATTAGGTTGATATTGCCAGTATGTTCTAAACAGGAAATTTATGTAGAATGATTCATCATTAATTGGATGCATCTGCCTAAGTTATGAGGAGGGATGAGAATACCCATAGTTAAGAATGCTAGTACTGTATTCCTAATAAATCTACATTTGAGAATTCAGTTTTCTCTATGGTTATATTGGTGAAAGACAGGGGGAAGAAAGTGTATTTTAAGAACTTCTGCAGAACTTTATGAAAAGATAGATTCAGATTTAGTGATTTTCATGTAGTCTTACTAGGAGGTTAGTTGGATAAAAATATAACCTTGTTTAAAATGTTTTACACTATTGAATATTGTCTATTAGGACATAAGGACTTTTACCATGTGCAGAATAGTCCTTCAGACTGAATGTGTTAATTCACTATTCCACCTGAATGCGTAAAATTAAACCAATCCAGATTATGAAAAAATACCTTGTGTTTTACAGCTCCTTCAAGAAAATACACTGAACTTGGAAGCAGGTTACCACAGAATTTCATAACAGGTTGATAAATTACTTTTTCATGTATTCTGTTCAACAATAAGACTTATGGTTTGGCATTGAATTTTTAAACTCGTATTCTCTTACACTTGAGAAATTGAGTGAAATGGCTTCATTTACTCATTTTAGTTTTTCTACCCGTTTCATGTAACTGGAAGTCATGTTTCACACCTAGTAGATATAATAAGTGTAGATGTATAACTGCATTAGTTTATCCTACAAGGCTAGAATATACATCTGAGGAGGGAAATAGTAGAGAAGAGGCAGATAAAGGGAGACATACGACAGAACCTTCTGTCATAGAAGAAAGCAGTGAAGAAAAACTGGAGGACTCCAAGCCTGAAATGGATTAGCATAATAGCAGAAAAATAGATTTAAATTTTAATTTTTGTAAATAACCCACCTTTCTTAACTAGCACAGACCTGTTTCTACTCACTATATAGCGTAATCAGTCTTTTAGTTGTGTTCTACTTACCTTCTCATAACTGAATTCAGATGTAGGTTCCATATGATGATTTGGCTACCAGTGGCATCAACTACTGCAAGGAAGGATGCAATATGGCAAACTTACTTAAGGGGTAGAATTGAAAAATATTGAATGACTGATAATGTTAATATTGATGTTGGCCTCCTTTACTGAAGACAGAGTAGCTTCCCTCTTGTGTCTAGCAGAGGTTGCTACTCAAGTGTTTAATTCCTATTTCTTTTTACTAATCATAGACTTGTTCAACCTCCTCTGTAATCAGCCTCTACAACTCAGTGCTGACTTCCCAAAGCCTTTACTATCATCAGGCAGTGTTACTATGGGTGTAGGTAGTCATTGCTGTTGATCCATGGCAAGGCATACTCTGGTATCTGCCTGCCAATTTTGAACTGCAGTGTTGGGAGAAATACATTTTTGGCATTTGTTGTGACCTCCACTGTTCACAGAAGTCATCGTGTGAATTAATTCCTGCAAATAGCATTCCATGGAGTATTTCAGAGCACATTGTTGCTCCTGTGTTGCCTACTGATGATACTTTGCAGACTGCCTTATTTTGTAGCTTTGATTTATATTGGACCACTGCTGCAAGTCATCTTTTTTTTTTATTCTGTTACTCCTCTGCATCTGGTGACCATCAATGAAAATTGCCTGATAACTGTGAGATGAAGCTTACACTATCGCTCTCAAAAACCAGCTCTGCAGAGAGCAATGTATACTCCTGACAGCCTGAACTCACCACTGTTACATTCTTGCATGTTTAACGTTGTCTTTAAAGCCAGGAAGCATCATGTTGCTTTCTTTTCTAGGAAAAGGAGATGTCTGGTGGTTGCCTCTGAGTGTTCAAGGTCACCTTAGGGAGGCAGAGGGAGATGTACAGGCTTTATATGGGTATTCTGAACCTTTAATTGTGGTCTTAAAGATAAGGTACATTGTGTTAATGCTAATATTTTATTATAGCCTTCATAGGAATTGCAGCTGACTTAATAGAATTGTCTTACGCTTTAAGTCAGAACTGGGCTGTAGTAAACTGTTTTACAAATGAGGAGATGTACAGATACATATATATTTATGGTGGTGGTGACCTTCAGAGGTATTATTAATATTTTAGAACTCCTTTTTTAAAATTTTGTTTTCCAGAGTACTTCTGGTAAAATATACAATTAAGGTATTAGCACCTGACTGATTGAGGCAGAATTATTTCAACATACAGCTGTTTAGTACAGGCTCCTGAGTTTTGCCTGTCATGTCATTTGTATAGAGATGAGATTTTACTCACACTCAGAGCTGTTTGTACTTCTGAATTTTATCTAAGCTGAAAAATGCTTTTTGCTGAACTGCTGTAGACAATGCTACAAAAAATACTGCTTTAATTTGGGTGATTCCTCAGATCTGTTATAGTGGAATAGAATTATTTAGTAGTAAAATGGATTGTGGTGTAAACTCACATTAGCAGAAACTCTAAATGAAGTATACAAATTTGAATTTATTGAGCCAAGCTTAGTTCCTCTCTGTGAGTCAGTTCAATAAGTAGGTCTGTAATGATTTTGTGCACACAGTGCCAGGTCATTATTTCAGGGAACTGTTGCTTAACAGAACTGTCTGCTGCCTTTTCTCAAAGGGCAAAGCTAAATACCATACTGGCTCTAGAGGTGGAAAAAACCCTGAACTTATCCTTTAATGATGGGTTAAATGCTTCTTGAAGTGAAAATAAAATAATGTTGTTTAGGAGGGAGAAGGAGCATGCCCTACCGAACGTTTTTTGCACATTATGTGTGTTGGGGATGTAGGAGCGCTCCCTTAATTCTTCTTTTTTTGTTGTTGTTTATTTAAAAACAAACAACGTACAGATTTTGTAGTTGTTGGTTGTTTTTCCTGATAAAAACCTTGTTAGACTCTTGGACCTAATGGTAGCTGATAATCTGTTTCCTTAGCAACACTTCCTGAAAGCAAGCAAAGGAAAACACTCCAAATGGAAGGACAGTCCTTAAATTATGATCTTTATGAAAGGAGGAGCACATAGTGATGCCCTACCAAAGCTTTTTAAATAGATGCAGAGGTATCAAATATTGATAACCATTTTCCCATTTTGCTGGAGAAACTGAATTACAGAATATTCTTTGGCACAGGGGAATGCATTACTGCGTTCGGTGGAAGAGCTTTTCTCTGTGAATTGACTGTTTATGAAAGGTAACTGGAAACCTGAAAAAATGGAATTTTAGAGTTCAAAATTATTACAAAATTACTGTATCTGTATAAAGTGGCTCAATGAAGTTTGGAGGGTGTTTTGCTGAGACTGTCATAAATCTAAGTTCTCAGCAGTACGATTTGGTGTGACTGAGGAAACTGTCCAGAATTAGAATACTTCATCATCATATTTTTTAAAACATGCATTAAAAATTGGGAATTTCAAAAGTCTGCTTTTCATAAGATGCGTGTTCTGAAAAAGCCACGATCAAGCCAAGTAACTTGTGCTAGTCTGTGTAATTTGTGGCATTTTGAACAAATCAGATATTCCTGAAATTTGATTGAATGTGAATGAGTAACTGGGGACACCCAGCAGTTACTCAGACTTTCCAGATGGGTTGCAGGGAGGAGCCATGTCGTTTGTGGCTCTGGGCTTTCCCACATTGCTCTTTCATTTCATGCTCTTCCCACGCAGTCTCCTTCTATTATACTAAGAAAATGGTTCACACCCTGCAAGTTCAAAGACAGCGTTCTAGTTCAGTTGAAAGGCTAGTTTGGTTGAAAGTCAGATTTGTATTTGTCTTTTGAATATTATTTGACAGAAGCATGAAGCAGGAGAACTGGACTCTCTAGTTTTCCTAGCAAAGCTTGACGTTGCCATAACTATTACTTTTCCATTACTGCTATGGGTAGTTGTTGATACTCTCTAGCTTTTGGTCAGCTTTTTCATGTTTTTGTGTGATACCCTTAAAGGGAATGTCTTCAAAATATTTCCAAAAAGTCTCTCAGAATGGAATTTGCTTTTATTTGAGACTTTTGGTAACTTGTTGATTTCTCAAGCATTACAAAGTCATACTTGGTTATGAGCCAGTGCTGAAGAATGCAAGATAGGGCTGTGTGCTCACACAGCAGAGAGAGGCGTAGAGGAAATGTGTCTGAGAGCACTTGCATTGTAAAGAAAAGGCTTTGCCTGTTTGGAAACTCTTAGCTAGGACAGAATGGAGGAAGTTGGCATAAAAGTTACCTGCTTCTGGGCAGGTTTCTCTCTCTGGTTGTTCCCAGCTTAGCAGTAGATTTTTATTTTTAAAAACAGAGTAAGAGACATTTCCTACATTTTTATTCCTGAGCTAAGGAGGGTGGTGGAGAAAACTTCTAACTCCACATACAGTCCAGAGCTAAATATGACAGAGATGTTAAAATAATTTGTCCCTCACTTCCCAAGATGCTGGGAATAGAGGAGCAGTAGTTGTATATTAGGTACCTTGCCAAGAAGAAGTAAACTTAAAGGCTTTGTTTGGCTCAAGGAGCTAATTTTTGGTGAAATCTACTGTTTTAATACAAACTACCAGGGATTAGGTGAGGTTAAAAAAAGACTCTGTTATGCTTATAGGCTGTTAAAAATCTTTAAACTCTGCAGCTTTGAGTGGGAGGCACTGTGGGAAAGGAATCTCAATTAAAGTTTTCAGTCTGTCAGCACCTTCTTCATTTAGGTGTTTTCTGGTTCTTCCTTAAGACTGTATAAAGAAGAAATAGCATGAACTGGGTGTGGGGACCAGGCTCCAAAAGCCCTCGTTATCTCTGTTCACTTGAACACGAAGATATTGAAGCTTTTAAAATCAGATTTCCCATTTTCCATAGACCAGATTCATGAGAATTAAAATGCTCTTGTAAACTGTAGCAGAATCTTCTGGTATTTTTAATAGTGCCATCAGATACCTCTTTCTAAAGCTGATTCCTGTTGACAGCAGGAAGAGAGAAGTTGCACTTTATAGACCTGTATAGTTGAGATAATTGAAAAGCTTCTTGGAAGAAGTAGCAGCATATAAAATGCTGAAGAATATCTGAAGCATAAACACTTCTCAAATTCTGCCATTTTCAGCTGTACTCACTTTTAGTGTGTGGAGTGATATATGCAAGTGTATATTGGTGATAGCCTTTAAATTAGAAACAGAAATCGAACATCCTTTCATTTCTTAGCTATGTAAATTACAATATACTGATACAGTTTACAAAATGCCTAATGCTGTGAAAGGCTGTAACTAAACAGTTTCTTAGAAATATTTGATGTATATAAAAAAAATTTCTACCCTCAGAGATTCCCACTTCTATGGGAATTTTCAAAACTTTGTTTAAAGCTTTTCTAAATAGAGTTGTAATTAACACACAGGAAATAGGGGGGGGTTGGCCATTTCAGTAGGACTAATAACATTCAATTCTGAAAGCACATGTGCCTGTGTTTTAAATATAAAATGCAAGCTACAAAGTCTGTCAGCTCTCTTGCTTAAATGTAGATTTGCTGTCCAATGCAATGATAGAATCTTTTCTTCATAGTGCAGACTACTTGGGATAAAGGGTCCATAGTCAGGGAAGCAGTCTTTCAGCCTGAAGAAGTACAGTATACAAATAACTCCCATAAGAACTTGGAGCTGGTACAGATATTATGGAGTGTTCTGATGAGCCTGGGCACAGCTCTTGGGAACTTCCTCACCTGTCAGGAGCTGCAACCTCAGCTTCACTAGAAAGGGTCTTTGTGATAATAGCAATTACTAACAGTTGCACAAGTCAGTATATGAAATCAGGTATATCAGACTTGCACCAGCAAGGAAATGTGACTTTGAAGTGACTGATGTTCAGCCTTCTTTTTACTGAATTGCTCAGTTGAGTAAAGTTTCTATAGTTTTAATCAAACTAAAATATTTTTTTAGCAGTACAACTGTCTGATACTTCAAGTAATTCTAATGACCTATATTTCTGTAATACCATAAATTGAAATAGATCCCAAGCTACCTGTAACTTGCAATTAATTGCCAATAACATTGTTAGTGTTTTATTCATAACTAAAAGCCAAATTAGAAATACATTCACACTGGAACATTCCAACAGTATTTTTCAGTTTAGAAGACAATTTATTTTTTACTCTAGGAGAAGAGTTTCTAAGGTGAACTATTAAGAATAAAAATACAGTTAGTATGTAATTAAGTGTTTCAAGTAACTTTTTCTTCCATCCCCTAACATTCTATGATTCTATGAATACTGGTTTATATCCCATTCACTGAAGGGTCAACGTAAAGCCAAAATGTAATCTGACTCAATTTTATGCAGGTTGAAAGACATTTGAATATCTACATTAAAAAAAAAAAAAATTCTTTGCACATGTATATTTTTAACAGCTTCAGTTCTAATGAATGACAATTAAAAGCTACTCGTGTTATCTCTAGGCCAGTTACTTCCAGATGCTGTTGTTATAGCCCCATAGGTAGTGTGTTGGTTTTGCCCTGAAGAAAAAGTGCTTGTTACGTGTATGAACACAAGGAAGGGAAAGGGGAAATGTGATTTTTAAAATAACCAAAAAGGTCATGGTGACCTCAGCCCTCTAACAGCATCACTGCTTTTACCAGGAGTAATTTTACATGTTCTGTCAAGAAATTGATGCTGGTTTTGTTTCTGTTCCCAGAAGCTTCCACGCAATTTGCAAGCTGGTTAGATGGCCCTTTCTCATCTCTGCTGAGGATGCATTCTGCACTTTGCTCACTTAGCTAGAGAGGCTTTTTTTCCTTTGACCTAGACTGCTAATCCCTCACTGCAAAGAGCAGCAGCTGGGCTTTGTCTGTGGAGGTCTCTGCACCACATGCAGCCTCATTCAGTAGAGCAACTCCCTCTTTGTGTGCTTGGCTTTTTCAATTACTGAAAGGGTGACTTTCTGTTTTCTTGCTCAGAAAACCCTCTGCAGGTTTGTGGAAGTCCACAATGCAGTTTTAAAATTACTATTATATTTTCCCAAGAGCTGTTACATACAATTTTACAAAACTGTGTATTTGTCCAAATCATTCCTGGCATTCAGGAGGTGAAACATTTCTGAGTTGCTTTTTAGAAAGGTGATGAAGTTTATTTCCATTTAACTATTAAACACCTTAGATAGATGTGTTGATTTGTAGCTTTGAGGGATATAATTGCAAAATAAATCTTTTTGTGTGTGTGTCGTTTTATCCTCATATTACCCTGAAAAATCAGGCTCCAGTTACTACTGGTGTAATTGCCTCAGTTAAACATACAGAACAATGTAAGATATTAATGGTAGCTGAGAGCTAAGTTAACACTAGAACAGAACCAGGGAGTCATTGGTGGTTTAGGCTTTACTGTAGTGAATGGCAAAACTTCTGCTACTTTCAAAGGGAGGGAAATTTGGCCTGTAGCTTCTCTAATGATATAAAATAGTTAATTACTAAGCACATATTTCAGTTAATCTTATAGTCAAAGTATTATGTTTATACTTCTGTGTTTTGTAATAATATCTATTCTGTAGCTGAACAGAATTGTCACATACATGTAGTGCTGTTAAGTTCAATGCCTTCCTTGAATTTACAGTTTGTGAGGCTGTAGACAGATGTAGCCTAACCTGAACTTTTTGCCTCTTCATTTTGTAACTTCATTTTCATTCCACTTCAGCTGGTTTCATGTGCTACTCAAACTTTTCTAGAGTGGAAAACTTACACAGAGTGACAGCTGAGCTTGCAAAGGTTCTGTTGCTTGAGCATCTTGACCTCAAATACAGTGATTTGTGAATGCTCCATCCCATTACTTCTGTAAGCTGAGTAAGTTGCAGTGGCACTCAGTGCCACCTCAAGTAGACAGAATTATGACAGAAAACTAGAGGGAATAAAGGGGTGAGATGATGACCTGAACTTATGAGAGAGCAAAGTAGCAGAGTTGCTAAAAGGAGAGTAAGAGGGTGGCTTACAGACAGCTTACCTGTGTGTGGATAAAGGATGTGAAATGCAGGAAGCAAAGCTTCCAGCTGTATGGAATGTGGTGATACCTAAACCATACTCTTTTTGGTTGATGATTTGTGGAGGTATTGAACAATCGTAACTTAATCTGTTCATGAGATTAATGTATGAAGTAAAAATCTACACAGGCACAAAATGAACAGGAAAAAAATGTTAAAGCTTTATTTGTTGTCTTAAATAAGGAATTAAGTTTTGTCCTGATACAGCAATTCTCATGCCTGCATTCTAGGATGGCTTCATGATAACAGGAGTAAATGTCCAGAAACCAGAATTCCAATGAAATGAGGACTGGCTCTTTCTTTCCCTGTGGTTTTGTTACATACAGTGTGCCCCAAGGTACTTACCTTGTGCCTGTGTTTTTTACTGTTTTTATAAACTCTCTGAGAATTACTAAGATGCTGTGAGCTTGTGTACCAGCCTTTACGCTGACAGCACTCAGGTTTGCATCTCTTCACAGATGTCCTCTCAGTGAGACATTGCACTTGGATTGTATTTAAATCAGCTGTTTTTTATCTGAGTTGTGATATTGATGAAACAGTTATCTTAGGAGACAAGCCAGGATATTATTCAGTGCCCTATACTACGAGTAGTCATACTCCAGTCTGTAAGACAGTGTGGACCTTGGGTTAAATTTGGCTTACACACTTGTTCAAGAATTTCAAGACTGGATTCTGTCATCTTTCTTATTAGACAATATTCATCAGTACCTTCATATTTGAGAATATTTTATTGCTTAATGCAGCAGTTAATGCAACATCTCAAGAAAGTGAACGTGATCACTTCCCCTCTCAATTCAATTACTGCATATTCTTCTGTGCTTTTTGCTTTCCTTATTCATAACCTGATAATACAGATTTAATTTGTCCATCATTGTGATTCAAAGTCCTGATCATAAAACATAGTTTCTGTATTTGTGACAAATAGTATTAAAACTGAGCTTGATTGTAAAATTCTATCCCTAGCATTTACTAATGCCTTAGTTGTTTTTAAAGTGAAGCATATTGACAACTATTAAAAATTCAACTGCATCACACTTTTATATAAAAATTTTATATATAAAAGTTTCTGGTATTTCTAATGACAGAAGTAATATTGAAAAAAATTAAGTACTCTCTTGTTCCAGACTTTTAACAGTATAATAAACATAAACCCTTTCTAAAGCTGCAGGAAATGAGACATGGAAATGTTCAAATTACATTTATATATTTTATATATATAGTTGCAGTGCTGACACATTTAGGAACATATCCTTCCATATGTGCTTAAAATGAGGCTTTTTAAAGTTCATAAAATATTTGATGTTAACTTGTTCTTTTTTTAGATTACTAGCTGAATACATGATCAGAGGGGAGTAAATATTTTGTGAATTGATTAAATGAGAGTTGAATTCAGCAGTAAAGTGCCCTTAGAGCTTTTTGTTGTTTTAGGGTTCAGTGGTGATCTTGGGTCAATATTGAGAGACTTGCTGGAGATATCAAGAATTCTTGAGGGTTCTTTTTATGCTCCTGGAGGTTTGAGTGGTTAGTGTTGTTCAAGCTGTACAGTTCTAAATGTAATTGAGCAGTTCATTTTTGTTAATTACCTAAACTTTGCCATCTGCTGGAGAGCCTTTTAGTGACATTATCATTTAGTCCAGTTGGAGCTCAATTAGAGTTTTCTGACTAGTCTGTTATCATGTGTTCACCAAACAAAAACCTACACACCAAACCCTGGTCAGTTTTGTTACTCCATTTTTAAATAAGCATCTGGAGTGGCTGTGACGAGCTTATTGTGTTATGTTGTGAGGTTGTTTTAAGTGCTGTGGATTTGCTTTTTATGTATCAAACCAGGACATTTCCATGGCAATTGACACCTTCCAGCTTCCTGAATGCTTACATGAGTATGACACAGAAATTGTCACACCTTTTTGATTTCCATTGTCCTCATTTATCCCAGCAGGATGACAAGTGCAGGGAGGGCCGAGGGACAACACACAAAAAGGCAGAAAAGAAGCTGCCAGCTTTGAAGAAACTGCTGCACACAGCTGCTTTACCTTGTGTTCCCCTGTAGTCAGAAAACACTGTTCAAGGTCCATGCTGAGCACTTTCAAGTACTGACTATTTTCCATGCATATTCCAAACTGACATTGTTCTGTTCTAGAAGCAGGGAGTTGTTGGAATGTAGCAGTTACAGCTGGTTTGCTACACCAGGGTTCATGTGCAGTAATTGCCCATGTTGTGTTGTAATTTGCTGTAAGCTGTATCTCTCACATAACTGACCTGTTACATGACAATGACAAGGAGAGCAGTATACCCGAATTGCTTCTGTTCAGCTTTCAAGAGTACTCCAAACAAAATACCTGAATTAATCTTTATCCCCCCCCTCATGTATGTGACTAATATTTAAGTTAATATTTTTATATATACAGCACAGAATCACTAAGGTTGGAAAAGACCTCTAAGATCATCAAGTCCAACCATTAATGTATCACCCCTGTGCCACTAAACCACATCACTAAGTGCCACATTTACATCTTTTATGAACACCTCCATAGACTGACTCCACCAGTGCCCTGGGCAGCCTGTTCCAATGCCTAACAACTCTTTCTGGGAAGAAGTTTTTCCCAATATCCAATCTAAACCTGCCCTGGTGCAACTTGAAGCCATTTCCTCTTGTCCTCTCACTGGTAACCTGTGAGAAGAGACCAGCCCGTACCTTGCTCCGATCTCTCCCCTGAGAGACCTTGCTGGTAGTAACCAGTTAACAATTTCCACACTTACTACAGAGTTCAGGCATTCTGGAGGACATACAGACAAGCTTATTTTAGGCACTTATGGCTGTCTAAAAATAGAGACTTAATTGTCTTATGTAGTCAATGAATGAAGGTTGCCTTTTCTGATGAGATTTCTAAAATATTAATGTACATGCTCTGTGTCTTCTAGAGAAGTGGTGTTCTTTTCAAAGCTAAAATAGCTGTGTAAAATAGAGTATCAGAATATTCCTTCTTCCTGTTAAACTATATGCCTGAATCCCGAGATTTAGACTTAGTTCATTTTTGTGGAGTTAAAAAAAAAAAATTGATTGAAAGCCAAAATGCCAGATGAATATTTTATTTTTCCCACCTGAAACTGTTGCCATTTTGTGCACTGTGCTAATAAAACAGACTAAGAACTTCAGAGAGGTATTTCTCTGCCAGATGCCAATGAGTGTATATTTCTTTTTTTTTTTTACCCTGTGACTGCCACTTAGCAACATAATGTGCAGGAAGTATAAATGTTATTTTTTCTCTTTCTGTCTCCCAAATGTCAGGGAGGGTTCAGGAAAAACATGTCATTCACAGTTGTTTTGTTTCCTGGAAATTTTTCCAGTCTGACCCCCTCCCACCCTCCAAAAAAAGAAAAAGACAATATAAATGAATTCTCTTTCCTTGCATTCAAGTGATTTGATGATGCATATAAATCACTCCTTGAAATCTCCATTTAAATTGGCAAAACTTTGCTGGTCATAAATCAAGTTGTTAGAAAGCTGTCATGTGGATTGTGTTAGGCTGTTTGATCTCTTACAGCTAGGAGAATTTTATTCATAATCATTTCACTTTCTGAAGAAGAGCACACTCTGCCCTGTTTTTCTGGCTTAAAAATTAATTGCAGAGCATGACTTGGAAGCTGCTTGTTTTTTCTGGTCTCTGCCAAACTGAGTTGTGAGAGCTGATTTCCATTAGGAGAATACTGGGGATCTGCTTAAGTGTTCCTTAATTTCTTCCTATTGAAACTACTGAATGAAAAAGTAAAAATCTGAACTAACTTCACTGATCAGTAACCCAAAATTTTTCGCCATGGGAAACTCCAGTAAATAATCAACATGTTCTCCTCTGGAACCCTGGCACCAAGTGGCTCTTGTTGCTCATCTCTCTGCTGTTATGCAAAACCCAGTGAGTTTGCCACTCATTAATTTCACGATGTTTTGAATTAAGAACAATATTGAGGCCCTTTGGGCTCAGCTTATTGACACAGAACCATATCTTTTGTTAAATATGTTTTCTAGGGTCATTCTGCTAAGCACATTTCACTCTCAAAAGAGTCAAGAATCTAAGGGTTGTACTTACTCAACAAAAGGAAAAGGGGTTTTCAGAGCAGGTACAATTTAAATCCCTTGTCTGTTGCCTAAAATTTGTGCCAATGTACCACATCAGAAGAGGGTAATAGTTTGTAAAATGAGATCTTTAGCCTATTTTTCATAACTCTACTGGTGATATCCGAAGAATTGTTTAGATGCCAAAAATATATGGCTTTGTTTAGCTGTGTTCAATGTCAGAAACTGGCGAAGAGAAAATTGTCTACAGCAGAGTGAACTGAAAATGTAATGGGAAGTGTATTTTTCAAAAGAATTGGATTAACTTGATTAAATTTATCAGTTCTATTTTGATTAATCCTCTGGGAGCTGTTTCCACATGGTGTTAGGCTGAGCAGATTGTGAAAGGGAGGCTGTCACAAAAAGTACATTTTTAGGAGTCGGGGATCTTGGATTCTATTCTTGATTCTGTCACTGACTCACTGTGCAAACCTCCTAAATTGCAAGAGTCACTTCTGGCTCTGCCTCATTTACACTTCCTATAAAAGTGAGGATTACTTATGTCATGCACAATGTGTGACAGTTTCCTTTGCATCTCCCTTCACTGTGTCATGTGTAAGCCCTCCAAGTGATTTCCAGTAACATACAAAATTGTATCCAATTTTGCCTAAACTCTATCCAGTTTGGGTTTGTAAATGTGATTATCCCCAAAGAAGAGGTTTAGTGAGAAGTTTCATGGTTAATAATGCCAACAAGTAACAATAAAATATTAAGCATTTAATTCATTTAATACCTTCACTTATCTACACTGAAATCCTTCTTTACTATTTTTGATGCTTACTGCATTCAGCTCTGGAGCACTCAGCACAAGACAGACATGGACCTGTTAGAGCAAGTCCAGAAGAGGCTACAAAATTTACCTGAGGGTGGAACCCATCTGCTGTTGGGACAGACTGAGAGAGTTGGGGTGGTTCAGGCTCGAGAAGGGAAGACTCCAGGGAGACCTTATTGCAGCCATCAAGTACTTAAAGGGCCTATAAGAAAGATGAGGCATGTTTTTAGTAGGGCATTTGTGACAGGATAAGGGGTGATGGTTTGAAATTAAAGAGGGAGATTTAGATTAGATCAAAGGAAGAAATGTTGCACAGTGAGGGTGGTGAGACACTGTCCCAGGTTGCCCAGAGAGGTGGTAGATGCCCCATCCCTGGACCCATTCCAGGTCAGGTTGTTTGGGGCTCTGAGCACCCTGCTCTAGTTTGACATGTCCCTGCTGAGTGCAGGGAGCTGGACTAGGTGACCTTTAAATTTCATCACAAAGATTTTCCAGGCAGAATTGAGTAATGTAGCCCTGTTACTATTTCTTATTTTCCCAGTTTGTGTCTTGCTGTTTGTTATCCATCTGCTGTATCACATTCAGGAGCCATAGGTTCTAAAAACTGAAGATGACTTTTTTTTTTTAAAGGGTTTTTATAGCCTACAGACATTCCAGATGGACAACACAATGATGTATTGCATTCTTGTTCACCTTCTCATTATTTCAGATGATTCCAAGAGCTTCCGTGGTGGTCTTTAGAAAAACAAGACATAGTCTTAAGGAATATAAACCTTAGTTTTACTTTTTGCTAAACTTCATGCTCTTTGTCATGGTAACTCAAAATATTTTGAACAATTTCATTTTCTTTAAGTATTTTCAGTGTCTTTGAAGTGTGTGCAAGCTTTTCAATATCCCATATGCAAGGAGGAGTGGTACATGGAAAAGGAAATTATTGACAAACATTTCTGGAGAGCTCATGACCAAATGAACTTCATTTGTGGAGCAGCTGAGGTTTGTGTAGCATGGTTCAGCTGAAGAAAAACTGATAGTTGAGTGACACTTGGTTTTGTGTTTTTTCTTGACTGGTAATTACTTGATCTTAGTAGGACACCCAAGTTTGCATAAATATTTCAATAGGAAGGCTGTGCGTGTGTGTGCATGCATTTTGGGTCTAAAAATAGTTTTCTTTGAACAGGATGCAATTTTGACTTTGCCTGCTCCACTTTTGTCATGGAACAGAACTCCATGTGGAAAAACTAATGTCCTTTTATTGGCCAGCTAGAATTCCCCCTGTGCTGCTGCTTTTCAACTCTTCACTGACATGTACTTCCACTTAGTCAGCAGCAATGTATGTAAATTAGTTCAGGCACTAAAGAATAAAAAACAGATGGTTTAGAAAATGCTTTTCAATTCAGTATTTTTTTCTTTAAAAGCAGTTTGAACTCTTAATTTTTCCAACTTATTTTACTAATCATCTCCACTTACCTAACCTTATTTCTAAGTTTAACAGAAAAATAGTGGAGTTAGTATGTTTTTAAACCTAGTATCCCATATGCCAGATTTTGTTCTATAAGAATCCTTTTGTTTTTCTAACAGAAGAATTAACAGAAGGATATGGCATTCAATGAGATTGTAAAATCACTTTCTGATACTACAAAATTAATGCTTCCATCAAATACACAGCAGCGTGAGTGCTGATACATGTGCCCAGATGTGTATAATCAGGGAGGTGTTCAGGAGCAGTTTTTCAGCAGGCTGTACAGATCTAGCAATTTGGAAGGATCTAGGTATAGCTGAAATGACACTGTTGTTTGATAATCAGTATTTTAGTTATCATGAGGTAGTTACATGAAATCAAGATATTGGTGCCAGTGTCATGTTACTGAATAACAGAATTAGCCATCTCAGCTTGCTCTGGAAGTATGCAATGTTTGTTCTGCTCTCACTAAAACTGAACCACTTTGTTTGCTATATGTGCCCAAGGCTTTCATGCCTTTGTGTGCCTTTCTGCTTCCACTGTGTTCAGGTGAAGGTTTCATACCTTAGGTTTTTGTCAATATTCAGATTTGTCGTGAGTCTCCCATCTAATTTTGGATCATGACCTCACATTGAGCAGGCTAGCTGAGACATGCCTTGCATGTGCCTTGTGTGGTGTTTGTTTCTGTACAGCTTAGTGTGTTACATTAAGGATGGTTTCTAATCTAGTAATGCTAGTGCTGCAGATCTTCAGAGAGTGGGAATTTGCCTGAGACTTTCACTGCTAACATTTTTGGGATCAGGCTTACATCCATAATAGATAACTTTTGCCTCAAAGTTGCAATTCACATTTTGGCTGCTGTAGGAAGGGGACTTGAAAGTTAGATAAACTCTAGCATCAAGTTGAGGAAAAAACAGTTTTTTGAAGGTTGTAAACGCTTACAATGCATTATAAGGACATATAAGTATGCATTATAATAACATTTTCCAAGTGTTTTGCCTGGTAAGATTGTTACATAAATTAGGAGAACCAGATTTCAACAAGTCTTGGCAATATCCATGCATACAATCATTTCCTAAGGTAATAGAACTTGCTTGTTAATGAAACAATGCTTGTCTCTGTGCCCTTATCAGTAGTGTATTGGAGTAGACTGGTTATATGCTAGAGGTGCAGCATACCTCAGGGAAATGAGACAGTTGCATATAAGTAAACTTGTAGTAGCAGTGGATTTTAAGAGGATTGAGGTTTCTGAACATCATTTTTTAGTTTATAGTAAAAGGTAGGGTAAAATGTTAAGTGTTATGTGTATACAGTTATTAATTAAACCCATGAAGAGCTTTTAGGTGCAGAGATACCATCTCTGGCTCCAAATACCTGAACTACAAATAGCAGGATTCCTGGAGAGTATTCCAGGAAAGTACCCCTGGATATTTACCATGTTCTTCCATTCATTAATTTTGCTAATTGCTGTTGGTTATTACCTAATACCAGGCTAGATGGAGTTCTGGTTTGAGCTGTCCCTGTATTCAGAGTACCCTCCCTTGACACATAGATACTGCTTTTACCCCCTCCTTGCAGGAATATGGAGGCTGAATTAGCTGTTTATATTTTCATATGTTGCTGTCATGCTGTAGCTGTATGTGTTGATCTCTGATGTTTCCCCAAAAGACCATGCAACAGAGGATGGTAACTTTGCTGGGTTCCAGCAGTTACAAAGGTAGCTTTGCAAATCCCATCAACAGAATCTTGGAGAATATCAATCTTTTGATGCATCTTCAGTGAAAAGTCACTGGATAAACGTCACAGGCATTATACTTTAAGTCTCCTTTGTGTTCCCAGTTCTGTGTTGGCCTGTGTGTCCTACATAAATGTAATAAGATTTATCTTTGCTAGTTACTTATGGTCCCAACATCTTCTCTCCCATCTATGGCAACTTTATCTGGGGTTGCCTAGAATTGCTCCTAAATGATGGGTAGCACAGGACTGCTAACTGTTACTTAATTACATAATAAATTTGTCTTCATAATGAAAATCTAAATTTCTGACCTATTTTGTAATGTAAAAATAGCAAAGCTTGGACAAGGGTTTCTAGTCTGAATTCCAATACTGTGTTCTTCTCTGTGATTGTAGCATATCAGGGAAAAAAGCCTTTCCCCTGCCCTGAAAAAATGAAGGTTCTGTTTTAACTCTTTAGTGTATTGTATTAATTAATTCACAATGGGAAGCTATTTCTGGTTATACATATGATGATTTTCTTTAGCTAAACTACTTTTTTGCTTATGCATCCTTATTTGGTCTCCTTTAATAATGTTATACTACTCTTTATATAAAATGTTGGTATCTGATGGAGAGTCTTCAGCCATATTCTAGACACCATGGCCATGGCTGTAATTATATCAGCTACTGGCAACCGCTGGCTATATGCCAGGTAAAACTTAAGAATGATCTAATTGTTAAGATGAAACAATGAGTCATGTGAAGAACTTGGTAGTACTTCAAAGTCTTTTACATTCTCTTTACTCATCAAAAAGCTCAGTTAGCAGGTCACTGCTTTTGCTGGAGATGAGCAAGTTTGTATTCATACATGTCATACCTTAAGAGAATAAAAGATTCTGAGATACCTTACTCACTTTAACCTTCACTTTTCCAATTTAACTCGTTCTTAACCAAACTGAAGCAAATAGATCTTTACAGATGTTCTTACTCATGGTACTGCTTACTGTCTGTTACCTGGTTTGTTCTTCCAAGCGTGCTGGAATGTGCACAGATCACTCCTCTCTGTACTGAATGTTCCCCATTAGGTGGATGTTTGTCTCTAGAATGTTCTGTTGGCCTGAGGATTAGCTTAGCTCTTTGCACGCTTCCCTGTTACTAATCAGCACCTCTGCTTTGCAGAACATCTTCAACTCCTCTAGGTCTGTAGAGCCCTTGGGTGTTTTTATCTATTTATATCCACCTTTTCCAGTAAGCATGGATATTATTCTTCTTTTTGGAGAATAGTCTGGTATTCTGCTTGTTTGGATTTTTTTTTTTCACTGAATAATTAAATTCTAAGGTTTGATCACTGTATTACCTGTGTGATTATTGCAAGCTATAGGATTTCCCTCTCTATGTGGTACAGTTTAATCCCTTTTGAAAGGGACTTACTAAATTGCAAATAAAAGAGCGGTTGCTTTTGTAACTTCTTGCAGAAACTTTCTGCTGCTTCATTAATAAGATTGTCACAGTAGCAAAATTGGCTCAGAAAGGAATGACCCTCAGAACAGCACCTGAATGGGCAGCCAAGAACTGAAACAAGTGTCTAAGGAGAAAGTTGGGAATGTTGGTCAGTGTGTTATACTAGCAACTGGATTATCAAACTGGTCATTATTTGATCAGGACTTTTTTTTTTTTCATCCTTTATACTTTTCAGTTGATTCTTTAGATCCTTGAACTTAAAAAAAACCAAAAACAACACAACAAAAAAACCCCAACCAAACAAAAAAATCCTTTGAAATTCTGTTTTGTCTTCAACAGTGCCCTTAAAGATAGTCGTTTCCCCCCAATGACGAGGGATGAGCTGCCACGGCTTTTCTGCTCAGTGTCTCTACTCACTAACTTTGAAGATGTCTGTGACTACATGGACTGGGAGGTAAGGCTGTCAGATACCTTTCATGGAAATTGATACCATGAAGATCTATAGCAGAAGTCACACCATTTAAAATGCCTGTGTATATTTACTGTTGTTATCACTGTTTCGCACTCTGTATACCTTCTTTTGTGCATAGATTCAAAAGATACTTTTTGATAGAACCACCATCATCTGGAAAGTCTGATAACCAAAGTATTCATCCTTAAAGAGAAACTGAAACCGAAGCTTCAGTTCAAAAACTCAGTCTCCCTTGGAAAAACTGGCTTTAACTTTGTTCCTTGGAAAACATCTGATTCCTAACTTTAATACTTGTATGAAACAGAGGCTTTTGCTTTCTATGTCCTTTCTACATCTTGTGGCAGAATCCCTGAGACTTTAACAGCAGCAGTGTAACCAAGCTTGTGGCAGAGCTGTAGCCTTGCTCAGTTCTGACTGATTTTATGGAGTCTCGCCATTGTTATTGGAAAGCCCTGACTTTGGAGGGAAGAAAGGAAAGGTCAAAAATACAATGTAGTCCTTATGTTAGCCATTTGCTTAGCTGCTCTCTTGTATTTCCTTTAAGATTTTTTTTAATGGTAGTTTTTAAAAACCCCTAGGAATTCTAAGAAATGGTCACAAAGTAGGATATACGATTTGGGTTTTTTTCTTTTTTGCCTGTAAGTCAAACATGCTTCTCAAGTGGTTGTATCATACAGAGTTGTCACAAGCTTTCCATGCAGAAGGGGCAGAGGAGAGTGTATATAAATATGATGAAATTTGGTAGGATGATTCCTGGCTGTTTGTGCCCCTGTCAGTGAGATAGCTTATGTCATCCATGTTTCTTGTAAGGTTATGCAATATTAATGGCAAAAAGGCATTTCAGGGGGTCTGGAGTACAAGGTAAAGAGAGATTCTGCATCTTTTGTCTTGTATAATGCTAATTTCCAGATCATCCTGAAAACCAGCAGCCTGGTTAGGAGACCTTCCTTCTGTAGTNCTGGCTATATGCCAGGTAAAACTTAAGAATGATCTAATTGTTAAGATGAAACAATGAGTCATGTGAAGAACTTGGTAGTACTTTAAAGTCTTTTACATTCTCTTTACTCATCAAAAAGCTCAGTTAGCAGGTCACTGCTTTTGCTGGAGATGAGCAAGTTTGTATTCATACATGTCATACCTTAAGAGAATAAAAGATTCTGAGATACCTTACTCACTTTAACCTTCACTTTTCCAATTTAACTCGTTCTTAACCAAACTGAAGCAAATAGATCTTTACAGATGTTCTTACTCATGGTACTGCTTACTGTCTGTTACCTGGTTTGTTCTTCCAAGCGTGCTGGAATGTGCACAGATCACTCCTCTCTGTACTGAATGTTCCCCATTAGGTGGATGTTTGTCTCTAGAATGTTCTGTTGGCCTGAGGATTAGCTTAGCTCTTTGCACGCTTCCCTGTTACTAATCAGCACCTCTGCTTTGCAGAACATCTTCAACTCCTCTAGGTCTGTAGAGCCCTTGGGTGTTTTTATCTATTTATATCCACCTTTTCCAGTAAGCATGGATATTATTCTTCTTTTTGGAGAATAGTCTGGTATTCTGCTTGTTTGGATTTTTTTTTTTTCACTGAATAATTAAATTCTAAGGTTTGATCACTGTATTACCTGTGTGATTATTGCAAGCTATAGGATTTCCCTCTCTATGTGGTACAGTTTAATCCCTTTTGAAAGGGACTTACTAAATTGCAAATAAAAGAGCGGTTGCTTTTGTAACTTCTTGCAGAAACTTTCTGCTGCTTCATTAATAAGATTGTCACAGTAGCAAAATTGGCTCAGAAAGGAATGACCCTCAGAACAGCACCTGAATGGGCAGCCAAGAACTGAAACAAGTGTCTAAGGAGAAAGTTGGGAATGTTGGTCAGTGTGTTATACTAGCAACTGGATTATCAAACTGGTCATTATTTGATCAGGACTTTTTTTTTTTTCATCCTTTATACTTTTCAGTTGATTCTTTAGATCCTTGAACTTAAAAAAAACCAAAAACAACACAACAAAAAAACCCCAACCAAACAAAAAAATCCTTTGAAATTCTGTTTTGTCTTCAACAGTGCCCTTAAAGATAGTCGTTTCCCCCCAATGACGAGGGATGAGCTGCCACGGCTTTTCTGCTCAGTGTCTCTACTCACTAACTTTGAAGATGTCTGTGACTACATGGACTGGGAGGTAAGGCTGTCAGATACCTTTCATGGAAATTGATACCATGAAGATCTATAGCAGAAGTCACACCATTTAAAATGCTTGTGTATATTTACTGTTGTTATCACTGTTTTGCACTCTATACACCTTCTTTTGTGCATAGATTCAAAAGATCCTTTTGATAGAATNAACAAAAAAACCCCAACCAAACAAAAAAATCCTTTGAAATTCTGTTTTGTCTTCAACAGTGCCCTTAAAGATAGTCGTTTCCCCCCAATGACGAGGGATGAGCTGCCACGGCTTTTCTGCTCAGTGTCTCTACTCACTAACTTTGAAGATGTCTGTGACTACATGGACTGGGAGGTAAGGCTGTCAGATACCTTTCATGGAAATTGATACCATGAAGATCTATAGCAGAAGTCACACCATTTAAAATGCTTGTGTATATTTACTGTTGTTATCACTGTTTTGCACTCTATACACCTTCTTTTGTGCATAGATTCAAAAGATCCTTTTGATAGAATCACCATCATCTGGAAAGTCTGATAACCAAAGTATTCATCCTTAAAGAGAAACTGAAACCGAAGCTTCAGTTCAAAAACTCAGTCTCCCTTGGAAAAACTGGCTTTAACTTTGTTCCTTGGAAAACATCTGATTCCTAACTTTAATACTTGTATGAA
>VWZO01000981.1:21274-35491 GCA_013396975.1 Bucco capensis | reverse complement strand
GAAGATTTCGTGCTGTACGGAAAGTTAGAACCCCACCTATGATGCCTTAACAGCCAATAGTGCCTAGGTCATGATGTGAGCAGAAGGAAATGATGTTAAGAACCCGGGGTATATAAAGCTGTGCCACGCAACAATAAACGCCACTTGCCGTCCACCACATTGGTGTCTGTGAGCTTATGGACCTAGCGACCCAGGGTGGGTTGAAGTGCTGTTCTTGAACCAGGTCGCCACGCAACAGTTTACAAAGGCCTTTAGTGAAAGGACAAGGAATAATGGTTTTAAATTGGAGAAGAGTAGATTTAGACTGGATATTAGAAAGAAGTTCCTCACCACAAGGGTGGTGGAATACTGGAACAGGTTGCCCGGGGAGGTGGTTGAGGCCCCATTCCTGGAGGCATTCAAGGTGAGGCTTGATAGGGCTCTGAGCAACCTGGTCTAGTTGGGGATGTCCCTGCCCACTGCAGGGGGCTTGGACTAGATGAACTCCAGTGGTCCCTTCCAACTCAAACCATTCTATGATTCTGTGATTCTATGACCAGTTGGAATGCAAGGGGGTTTATTTTCTGCCAAATTGTTTTGCATCTTACGGCAACATAGGCTAAGGAAATCTGGGGCTGCCTGTTTTGGTTTAGTCCTTAGGGCCCTTGCCTGCCAATGCTTTCTATTTGCACACATTAGACCACAGAGCAAAAAGAGGAAAGGAGCCAGCTCTGAATCTAGGGGCTTATCTATGCCTTCCCCTGGCAAGGCCTTCATAGGGCAAGGAAATCTGTGACTCCCACTTTTGGATTAATTCCTTGGACACTTGCTCCAACATGTGCTCAACAGAGCTGTTTTAAAAATGGAGCTTTTCAGCACCTGCTTCTCCATGAAAGGAGCCAGCTCAGAATCTTGGGGATGTCTTCACCTTCCTTATGCAAGCTTTCATTTGCCCAAGGAAACCTGAGTCTCCCACTTTTGATTTGTACCCTAGGGCCCCTCCATCAACATCTGCTCTAGTTGAGTCCAATAGAGTGAGAGCATCAGAAATTGTGAATCTTGCTTCTTCTCCTCAGGAAAAGGGGCCAGCTCTGTATCTTTGTGCTAGTCCTCGCCTTCCCTCAGCCAGCATTTTGTGGGCCTAGGAAACTTTGTGCTCTAGCTTTTGAACTTACCTCTAGGGCCTGTCCCTCCAAATGTGCTCTGTTTGCACTCAGTAGGGCACCAGTTTGAAAATACTAAATGGTGGTCTATGGAGCGTGAATAGGGAACATGTTGAGAGAAGGGCCCGAGGGATTAAATCACAGAATCACAGAATATTCATGGCTAGAAATGACCTCTCAGATCACTGAGTCCAACAAAACAACAACAACAAAAAAAACCCCAAAACCCAAATAAAAAACAACAACAAAAAACCTGCAAACCACAACCCCTGCCCTCACTAAAGCATGTCCTGCAGCACCACATCTACATGTCTCTTAAATGCCTCCAGGGATGGTGACTCAACTACCTCCCTGGGAAGGCCGTTCCAGTGCCTCACCACTCTTTCTCTAAAGAATTTCTTCCTAATATCCAATCTAACCCCACCCTGTCACAACTTCAGACCATTCCCTCTGGTTCTGTCATTAGTTACTAAGGAGAAGAGGCCAACACCCACCTCTCTACAACCTCCTTTCAGGTAGTTGTAGAGGACAATGAGGTCCCCCCTCAGCCTCCTCTTCTCCAAACAAAACATGCCCAGCTCCCTCAGCCTCTCCTCATATGGCTTGTCCTCTAAACCCCTCACAAGCTACATAGTTCTCCTCTGGACACGCTCCAGCATCTCAATGTCCTTCCTATAATGAGGGACTCAAAATTGAACACAGTACTCCAGCTGAGGCCTCACAAGTGCCAAGTACAAGGGTGCAATAACCTCCCTTCTCCTGCTCACCACACTATTCCTGATACAAGCCAGGATCTTGCTGGCCTTCTTGGCCACCTGGGCACACTGCTGGCTCATATTCAGCCGGCTGCCCACCAGCATCCCCAGGTCCTTCTCTGCTGGGCAGCTTTCCAGCCACTCATCCAACGCCTGTAGCGTTGCCTGGGGTTGTTGTGCCCAAAGTGCAGGACATGGCACTTGGTCTTATTGAACCTCATGCAATTGGCCTCAGCCCATCAATCCAACCTGTCCAAGTCCCTCTGCAGAGTCTCCCTGCCCTCCAGCAGATGAACACTCTCACACAATTTAGTGTCATCTGCAAACTTACTAAGGGATTAAATAAAAAGTGGTGGCCTGAGGGTTTTTTTTCCTGTGAAAGGCTTTACAAGGGAAGGGTAACACTAACCCCAAAATCAGAGCTCGCTCCTTTGCTGGAAGAGAAGGAACTGAACATTTCATACTTTGGAGCTAGTGATTTATTGAGTGTTAATAGAGAATATGTTGAGGGAAGTGCCCTAGAGACTAATCCAAAGGTGGGAGCCTCAGTTTTCCTTGACCTAAGAAAGACTTTACAAGGGAAGGTGAGGACTAGCCTCAGAATCAGAGCTGGCTTCTTTGCTGGAGGAGCAGAACATTTCATATTTTGGAAGTGGTGCTCTATTGAATGTGATTTTTGTACATGTAGGGTTAAGGGCCCAAGGGACTAGCCCAAATATGGGAGACCCAAGTTTCCATGGCCTGTGAATGTCTTTCCAAGGAAAGGTGAGGACTAGGCTCAAGAAACATATCTGGCTCCTTTCCTCATTCAGGCAGTTGCTGAACATTTCATATTTTGGAGCTGGTGCTCTATTGAGTGTGAAAAGAGAACATGTTGAGGCGTGGGCCCTGGGGATTATAGCAAGAGAGGGAGCACAGGGTTTTCTCTGCCTATGAAAGTTTTGTCTAGGGAAGATGAAGGCTGAGCCTAAGAACCAGGGCTGGCTCCTTTCCTGGAGGAGCAGCAGATAGACATTTCCATTTGTTGAGCTGCCATTCTACTGCTTGGAGTATAAAACATCTCTAGGCAAGAGCCCTAAAGACTAATCCAAAAGTGGGAGACCCAAGTTTCCCTAGCCTATGGAAGTCTTTCCTATGAAAGATAAGGACTAGCCACAAGAATGTCCCTAAGGACTAAAGCAAAAGTGGGAATCTCAGGTTTCCTTGGCCTACGAAATCCTTTAAAAGGGAATGTCAGGACTAGCCTCATGAATCAGAACTTCCTTCTTTCCTGGAGAAGCAGGAGCTGAACATTTCAGATTTTGGAACTGGTGCTCTGTTGGGTGCAAACAGAGCACAGGTTGAGGGACAGGTCCTAGGGACATGTCCAAAATTGAGACCCCAAGTTTACCTTTGCCTACAAGAGGATGGACAAGGGAAGGTCAGGACTAACCACGGGATTCAGAGCAGCCTCTTTTCCTGGTGGATCAGGAGATTTCTCATTATTTTTTGCTGCACCCTTTTGAGTGCAAGTAGAGCACATGTTGAAGAAGGGCACTAGGGTCTAAAAAAAATGGGACCTCTATATTTCCTCAGCCTATGAAAGTCTTTCCAAGGAAAGGTGAAAATTAGCTACAAGATTCAGAGCTGACTCTTTTTCTGGAGGAGCAGGAGCAGGACATTTCCCATTTTTTTGAGCTTCAATCTATTGAGTGTGAGTAGAGGACAAGTTGATGGAAGTGCCCTAAGGTCTAAACTAAAAGTGGCAGCCGCCGTTTTCCTTGGCCTATGAAAGGCTTTCCAAGGGAAGGTGAGGACTAAACTCAAGAATCAGAGCCAGCTCCATAACTGAAGGAGCAGGAGCTGATTGTTTTGTGTTTTTGCTCTTGTGCCCTATTGAGTATGAAGACACAACATAGAATCATAGAATCATAGAATCATAGAATGGCCAGGTTGGAAAGGACCCTAAAGATCATCTAGTTCCAACCTCCCCACACTGAGCAGGGATGCCAATCACTAGACCAGGTCACCCAGGGCCGCATCCAGCCTGGCCTTGAACACTGCCAGGGATGGGACATCCACAACCTCTCTGGGCAACCTGTTCCAGTGCCAACATGTTGACGGAAGGGCCATAGAAAGTAATGCCAAAGTGAGAGCCACACCTTTCTTTGTCATATGAAAGACTTTCCAAGGGAAGGTCAGGACTAGCACATCTGGAGGAGAATAAGTTGAATGGTTTGTGTTTTATAGTTGGTACTCTATTGATTATGAAAAGAGAACATGTTGAGGGAAAGGCCCTAGGGACTAATCCAGAAGTGGGAGGCTTAGATTTCCTTGCCCTTGAAAAGCCTTGCCAAGAGAAGGTGTGGACTAGCCCCAAGAAGCAGTGCTGGCTCCTTTCCCGGAGGAGCAGAAGCAGAATGTTTCCCATTTTTTTTGAGTTGCATTTTATTCAGTGAGTAGAGCACATGTTGAGTAAAGTACCCTAGGGACTAAACCAAACGTGAGAGCCATACAATTCTTTGCCTATGAAAGGCTTGCAAAGGTAAGGTGAGGACTAGTAACAAGATTCTGATCTGGCCCCTTTTCTAGAGTATCAAGAGCAGGACATTTCCCATTTTTGAGGTTGTCACTTGATTGAGCCCCAATAGAGCACATGTTGAGAGAAGGGCTCTAGAGACTAAACCAAAAGTTGGAGCCCTACTTTTCCTTGGCATATGAATACCTTGTCAATGGAAGGTGAGTACTTGCCCCAAGAATCAGTGCTGGCTCCTTTGCTGGAGGAGAAGGAGCTGGACATTTCCTGTTTGGGGCTGGTGCTCTACAGAGTGTGAAAAGACAACATGTTGAAGGAAGGGCCCTAGGCAATAATCCAAATGCAGGAGGGCCAGGTTTCTTTGGCCGATGAAAGTCTTGCCAAGGGAAGGTGAACGCCTGCCACAAGATTCAGAGCTGGCTCTTTTCCTGGAGGAGCAGAGTTGGATGTTGCCCATTTTTTTCAAACTGGCAGTCTATTTATTGCATGTAGAGCTCCTTCTCCAGATGAAAAGGGTAGGTGTGTTGTCAGATAGTCATTAAACCCTGGGCTGGGGCTCAAAAGCTTCACTTAGGGCAAATAATCCTAGCTGACTCCTTTGCAAATGTGGTCATACTCTGAGTAACCTTTAATTAACATACTGTAAAGTCCAGGTCCTGGAACCCACAGGCTTATTGGCTGTGGGGTGCTGTTGGTAGAAAAAAGCTAGCTGGAAAGCAATGCCCTGAGTCCAGAGAGGAGCCCCAGAAAGGAGGGGTCTTCCTGGGCAGAAACCCTGGAGGTGGGTCCCTCCCACTACCACCATCATAATTTTGTGTTGATTAAGCTGGAATCAAACCCCAGATCTGCAGGGAAAATGTGGTCATGGTGGTGGGAAAGAAGTTTCACCTACCTTCACTTTTTGTCATCTTCTCATTAATGCTGGGGACCCCTCAGAAGTGTCCCCGAGAGTCAGACAGCATGACAACCTGACTTTTCCTAAGCATCATGTCCAGGGAAAGGCCAGGAGCCAGCCAGCCTCCTCAGGGTGAGAATGGTGAGGCAGACCTGATGTGCACAAAAACCACTCTGACGTCTGAGTGACCTGTGCTCAGGTCTGTGCCTTATTCAGCAAACAGTGTCCCTGTCCTCTGTTCTCCTGCAGCCACTGATGTCAACCCCCTTCATCCATGTCCTCCCTGCTGCTCTGAACCTGCCTTTGCCCTGTTGCTGCACAAGAGAGGGACTTGTCCACACAAAGCTGGGCCTGACCAATGCCACACTGCTGCTTGTCAAGCACGTGTGTCCTATTTCCCAGACTAGTTCAGGCTCTGCGGTGCTGTGAGCACAATGGACTGGGAACTGCAGTGAGAAAGAGTCTCTGTGTTTTGAAGTCACTCAAGCATGCTCTAGAATGTTTGATCCATGCTCCTCTCTGGGGAGGTGGGTGTGCTGGGCAGAGTGCTGCCTGCTACACACACGTGCTCTCACCCCTCTGCAATGCAGCACACACAGCTGAACGAGGGCACATGCACTTGAGCTTGCCTGGGGGGCTGTACATAGGGGAATGGCAGTGCCTCCCTGCAGGCCGCAAACCCCACCATGGTCTCCAGGATTCTGCAGCTGAGTTACTGCTTCCCTGAGCTGCTTGACCATTGCATGCAACGGTGATATCCCTGCCCATTAGCTGAGAGGCAAAGGCCCCTTGTCCAAATGCCTGGGGCTCCTATTGACACACAGACTGGGGCTGAAAAGAACCAAACCAAAATCCTTAGAGATAAAAGAGAGAGGTCATCCACTTCCCTCACGCCAGCAGCCCACTTGAACCTGCCCCTGTCTCCTGGTCCAGAGCCTCAGTCCTGCCCTGGGAGCAGTCTAAGGCAGCTGTAGGGGACACAATGTGTGAGTGCTGCCATCCAACTCAGCAGGGCGTGGGAAGGCTGTTGGTGAGAAAAGGCATCCCAGAAATGGCTCTGAAGGCTTTATTATCATCCCAGGAAGGATGTTACTGCTTGGAGAAGAACATCAACATGCAGCCTGTGGTGCAGAAGTTACCCACTCTCCATGGCCATGGTAGACAGAAAAAGGTAACAGAAAGGGATTTGTGTTAAATATTGGATCAAGAGAGACAATATGACATTCTGGAATGGTTTACTTGGAGAAGGAGTGGAGTCAAAACCGGGGGGTGTTTGAGGGCAGGGAGGAGTGAGGCTGGGCTAGTCCCTCTTCAGAGCAGAGTGATCTGTAGGAAGTCTGCTCTGTCCCTCAGAGAAGAGTGATAGATAGGACTGGGCTATCCTGCCTTGTGAGGTTCTGGCTCCATCTACAGGGATATGTCTCCAAGTGATGGAAGCCTTGGACCAATGAACATCAGAAGCACACTGGGCAAGATGTGCAGTCTCCTCACCTGCAGCCAGCTTCTCCTGTAACTGTTCTCCTGTAGCACACATCAGAGTTGTCCTCTGCAATGGATGACAAGCTCAGATGCAGCTGGATTTTCATATCCCTGAGATAAAGGGGCTGGGATCCTGCTGTCTGGCTGCAGGACTAGTGTGCAGTAGAGGTACCCTGAGCTGGGTGTAAAATGCTCCCAGCACTGCTAGTCCCAGACTTGTAAGCTCTGCACAGCCTCTGCCAGACCCTGCTTGTGTGTAACGTCAGTGCAATCCAAAGATACCCCTGTGCAGGACTTCAGGCATAGCTACGGTACTACCCCTGTGGCAGTACAGTGAAGCCTTGGCTCCCATGGGACCATGTATTCCAAGCAAATCTAGCAGGTAGCCTAATTTGAAAGCTCAGATCAGTAAAAGCATCATTAAGCAAGGCTCTTCTCCCTGGTTAGCTGATGCTTACCTTGTCACCATCCTTCCCTGGCCAGTATTTTAGTTGGGCATGAAGTAGTGAGAAGTGAGAGTTTAGATGCTCTCAGAATGCTACATCCAGGCGAAAGAAAGCAATATGAATTAGAGAAGGGATGTGAACCATCTTGTACACAAACTCTCTGACCCAGCCCAGGACAAGGGAATTCATGCTCAGTGATCCTTTGTTTCCCACCTGCATGCTCTGCCTTGTGTCTGCTTCAAACTACACCACCAATGGCCTCCAGCTGGCTATACCCATGTGTCCTTCTTGTAGGATAATCTGAGTGGAACTGTCCTCTGCCTCCTCATGCCTTGATGGTCTCAGGGTTACTCACACCCTCCTACCTCATGGCTACCACCCCATATTTGCTTGCACCTCTCATTTCTATAGGGGGTTCAGGCACTGCCTGGCAGAAACAGGCATGCAGTTCATCTCCAGTCAAAACCAAGTTTGCCTGCCTGCATGTCACCTGTGGCTCAGGGTATCAATATACCCTAAAGGCAACTAGTCAGGGAAGACACTATTTGGCCCCAAAATGAGGGTAATTCTTTGAACTCAAGGCTCTCTCCTCTCGGTGTTTCTGCCTGCCAGGCTGGAGGCACAGAGGGATGTGTCTGTCCTAGTGACACTGTGACAGCTAATTGGCAATAGGGTCCTACTCTTGAGCCTTCAGGCCTGACTCAGAGCAACATACATGTGCAGTTTGTAATGGTGCCAGACAGCTGGGAGGGTCCTCTGAGAGGGCAAGTGTGAGACACACATGCAAATGTGGATGCTTACATGGCTATATATTGACAACAGGACAGAAATACCCTCCTAACCCCGAGTTCTAGTGCTATCCATGACGTAACTCCCCACCACCACCAAAGAAAGAAAGAAAGAGTGCAGGGAAGAAATGGAATATTTGAAAGCTTATTGCTTTATGCCTCCAACAACTGGATGAAACAAGCCACCAGTGAACAGCTTCTCTTGAGTGTGCACAATGTCCTTGCCTTAAGGCTCTTATGAAAACAGTGTGTGGGAGGGCAGATTGTGTTGAAGCAAAGTGCAGCAGCGACCTCAGCCCTGGTGTACTGGAGCTCTGCTGTGATGCACTGCAGTCCCTCAAAAGGGCTTGAGAGGGGAGAAAAGCAGTTTATTGTTAAAGCATGTTGTCTTGGCTGTGGGGCAGCTTATGTGACAGCAATCTGTCTTAATAGGAGATGCTTAGCAAATACCTCAGGCTTTGCTGAGATCTCAGTGTTTCCAGTGCTGCTGGATATCTTTGCTGAGTCACCATTGGCCTGTTCCTCCAGCTGGGAGAACAGGGGGAAACATTGCCCCAACAAGCCTCAGAGTAACTTCAAAAGGCTTCTGCTCACATGGGCTCCTTCTTTGGGTTGGAATTTTGTAAGTGCACCAGACTGAGAAGGGCAAAAACAAGGAGTAGGGTGGGAGAAAATGGTTATGGTGACTTAGAATCACAGAATGTTAGGGGTTGGAAGGGACCTAGAAAGATCATCTAGTCCAACCCCTCTGCCAGAGCAGGATCACCTAGACAAGGTCACACAGAAATGCATCCAGGTGGCTCTTGAATGTCTCCAGAGAAGAAGACTCCACAGCCCTCCTGGGCAGCCTGTTCCAGTGCTCCATCACCCTTACTGTGAAAAAGTTTTTCCTCATGAATATAGTCTTCTCTCTTTGAGATAGTTTGGATTGCGACTATCCCAGGACAGCATGAGGGGACTCTCTCTGGTCCCTCTAGAATTTTACTGTGGTATTTGGATGACCTCTGGGAGATGATTCATTCATTTATGTGCATGGAACAGTCTCTGAAATACCACAACTTTCCCAGCCTCTGGCTCCTCATAGGCGTTCAGGGTCCTTGGACAACTATGGTCATGACCACCTCGGCTGAAATTTCTTCTGCACTTATTCTAGGAAGGAAGTTCATTCCCACCAGCTTTGCCTTGTGCTCCTTGGTTCCCCATGGATCCCTTGTGCTCTCTCAGGGTGGAAGGGGAAAAGGGGGTCCCTGCACACAGTTTGTCCAACACTGTCTTCATAGACCTTTTTGCGCATGTCCCCAGCTCTTGTTTGTGACACTTCAAAAAAGATACACCTCTTGCTCCTCAGCTGGGAAGATGGTGCTCAGGGGTCTCTGGGATGCTCCACTGCTGACAGGAGATGCTATCTGTGGAGGCAGTATCCTCCCTGGGAGCACCGGAAAGGTTTGTGGGACATGCCTTGGATGCCTAGGGTGTGTAGAGCAGCCAAACTGGCATTTTGGTAGAGTGCCAGGCAGTAAGATGTAAGAAGAAGCAGGAACCCTTACCAAGGTCATATTTTAAAGCAGCCCCCCCTTGAACTTTTTTATATGGATAGCACTGGAGGTAGGGTTTCACAGGTCTTCATATCTTACAATTCCATGCGAGAGAAACCTCAGCCTTGCTCAGGCAGGCTGCTATCTGTCCCAGCTTGCTGGATTGCAAGTGATGGCTGTCCTTCATTCCCAAGGGCCCTTGGCTCCAGCCTCAGCCCCACTCAGAGGGAGATTCTAAACACCTTCCAGCAAGGACAAAGCACTTGGCTATGAGCTTGCTCAGGGCTCTAGTGCTCATTCCTGGTCTTCCTCCTTGTGAAACCACTGAGAAATAGAGACACCCCCTCTTTAGATGCTCTGAAACTGCTGCTGGAGGGAAATAAAAATGACTATGCAGAGCATGGAGCATGAACCCAGGAAGACTAACCATAATCCCTTTGACTTCACAAGTCCCCTCTGAGGCCAGCATCCTGCTATCCCATCTCTGATTTCTCCCTCAACCTTGTTTTGAGCAAACAACCTCTCAGAGCCACCAGCCCCTGCGGAACATCTCTGGTGGAGATGCTGAAGGGTTTGATAATGCAAGTCCCAAGGCAGTGCTGGTAATCTGAGCTCTTGCGGCTGCTTCCTTCTGGCTCCCCAGATGCTCTCCCACCCATTTCCTCCCTTTTGGTTTCTCCAGTCATGTGGGACCTTTCATAATCCAGAGATGACACCTGTGCACTCGTACAAGGGTCTGCTCTGGATGTAGGTTTCCTCCCTGCCTGAGAAGTCTGGTTGCCACCACTAGAGGTCGGCTGGTCCCTGTTAATGGGACTGCTGAAAGACGGAGAAATGAGTATCAGGCCAAAGATTACTTAAAACAGCTTGATTGATGGAGCTTTCTGTGTGTATGGGACAGACACTTCCTACCGTATTGACATTTCTCCTGGACCTGAGCAAGCTTTCCAGGCTTGGTGTTGCTTCTCTTATAGATTGGTGTATTTGTCATGCCAGAAAAAAAATTCATGTCTTTAAGAGCAGGGGAGTGCTGAAATAGCTGGAACGTCAGATTTTCATGGAAAAAATAATAATAAAAAAAGATTCAAACAGGCAGCCGGTGCATACAGAGCTCTGGTAGCCTCAGACACAGTCCCAGCCATCACAAAGGTGAAGACAGTCACCTCCAGCCTCATAGAGAGTGGTTCAGCACTGGTTGCGCTCCTCCACTGCTCAGTGGCTTGCAGGAACTCAGGATCAGTTCCTGAGGACCATTCCTCAGGACCTTTCACTGAGTGTGGAAACACTTATAACCACCAGGTCTGCATTCTACCCCATGTAAGTGCAATTAGGGTTAGGAGTTCATAACAGGGGACCAGCCAGGGGAGTTAGGGAAGATTCAGCTCCTGTCCATCTATAGGGCAAGGGAAGAAGCTGTCCTAGTGCACCTGGATAAGGCAGGCTGTCTTATTTGGAGTCCTTCTTCAGTTCAGGAAAGCTGTGAACAGCAGATGACAGGTTTGTTGTGAATGTTGCATTAACTACATAATGAAGGACATGAGCAGTGGTATATCAACTACTCTCCCTGAAACCACCTGTCATGCAATCCTCCTGTCTAGCTGGCTCGTATGACCCCAGCTCTTCTTGTTAGTGCTCTATCCAAATTACATAAGACTCTCACTCTTCTGTTTCTAGAATATTTTGCCCCCAAATATCTGCACAGGGACTTTCCTGTACCATCTGCCCACAGTTGGACTCAGATTAGAGAAGCCTGATTTTACTTTTACTTCTTCACAGGTTGCTTGTCTGCTTGCATATCTTGAGGTTGTGTCTATTACGGTCATTGAGTTCTTAGTTGCCTTGCAGGATGCTACCCACCCAGAGAGCTGATGAATCATGGTTCCATGAAGAACTCATGGGATGATTTTTTTATCAGATTTTGAGGTCTCAAGGCATTGCTGGAAGGGAGAAGTAGTTCCCTCATCTACCTAAGTTTTAGGTCACTGCAGGAGTGAGCCACTTGGGTGTGCCTTAGTCCCCTGAGTAGCAGCTGAAACTAATTACATCCAGATGCTCTCTAAACGGCTTTCAGATGCCTCTCCTTTAGGAGAATTGCTTGGTACCTAGCACCAAGTTTGGTGCATGGCTCAGACAGGCTGCTCCCCTTCCAGTGTTTCCAAGAACTCAACAATCCAGTGGCTTCTTCAAGTTGCTAGGCATTCAGTCCTGCCAAGCCTTCTTCAATGAGATGGTGATGACAGAATTCACTTTAGGGAAGGGGAAAAGCAAACCTTCCTCCAAGCTTCATCCCTGCCAACTCTGGAGAGGTGGTTGAAAGAAACTGCAAAGTGCTGGAAAACCAGACCTATGCACTTGTCGTGACCATCCAACCAGCTGACAGAACCTCACTGGATGGAATTCAGCGTTCTGCTGCTGGACTCACCTCTTAACTTCAATAGGGGCAGAGCCTTATCTGGTCTGAACTCAGATTCTCTGTTCTTCTGTTTGCTATGTAAACCAGGCCAATTTTTGGAACCTCATTTCATGTAATCATGGCTCTATGGTACAGGAAAAAGTATTTTATACAAATACTGGCATGTTTTGCGACACAAACCTCAGATGCAGTGTATGGAAAATATAACCTCCTTCCATCTGGAATTGACTTGGGATTATCTGCTTTTTCTTGTAACTCATTTTCTATATGTCTTTACTTTGAGGGTGATTTACTGCAAACATCTATTATGCACTGATTCATAAGAAATCCTTTCAGAATGAAATCATATTTTCCATGCACCAAAAAAAGTCTTATAGAAGATGAAGAATATTATTGTAACAGGAAAATGGTTAAGACAAAGAAAGCTTATAATTTTGTAAACAGAGGGGAGGAGGATTTGGGGATTGAGTTTCTTGGCAGCAAGTCAAAGGGTTTTTCTTTTCTTATTTTGAATACTCTACTGGCAATGTCTACAACCCAGAAACAAATAAATATAAACAGTTCTTCCCTTCAGCATGGTTTTGATAGGTCTATTAGAAGAACTGAGAATTTGATTAATTCAAATTCAAAACCTTGACTGTCCTGTAGAAGCATTATAAAGGTAGAGGTCTTGTCCCACCACTCCCAGTTTGCCAGAGAGGACTTCACTAGATGCTACCTTCTACTGCTGAATGTTTAGGTGACTGAAGCCAATGGATTTTGTGTAACACATGCAATGGTGTCACCCATCCTGAGTGGCAGAGGAGGTGAGGAGAGCCAAAGAAAATGGAAGTTTTTGAGTTAAAAACATTAGAAAAAAAAAGACAACAATTTCTTTCTCCACCCATTAGTCACAGAGAGTAACTGGGAGAAGAGGGTGCTAGTTGTGGAAAGGAATGACATTTGGCTAAGAGAAGCACTTAGGAAAGCAGGTCATTACTGTTGTTTTGCTTGCTTAAACCATTCTTCTCTTTTGGACAACCCAACTTTTTTTGGGGGGGGGGGAGGAACAACCAGAAAAAGTGTATAGGAAATTACAAAATGTTTTTCTCCTATTTTTGTCCATTTCTATGATTGCCAGCAATGACCAGTTTGGTTTCTAAACATAATCACTTGGCAGGGATAGTTTATTGAGAAGACATACATGGAATGGCTCCTCCCAAGGGAACCATTCTGCCTTGCCTGTAAATCACCGAATCACAGAACATTCATGGCTAGAAATGACTTCTCAGATCACCGAGTCCAACCAAAACAAACCAAACCAACCAAACAAACAAACAAAAACCCCCAAAACCAAACCACACAACCCCTGCCCTCACTAGAGCATGTCCTGGAGCACCACATCTACACGTTTCTTAAACACCTCCAGGGATGGTGACTCAACCACCTCCCTGGGAACACTGTTCCAGTGCCTCACCACTCTTTCTCTAAAGAATTTCTTCCTAATATCCAATCTAACCCCACCCTGTCACAACTTCAGACCATTCCCTCTGGTTCTGTCATTAGTTACTAAGAAGAACAGGCCAACACCCACCTCTCTATAACCTCCTTTCAGGTAGTTGTAGAGGACAATGAGGTCCCCCCTGAGCCTCCTCTTCTCCAAACAAAACATGCCCAGCTCCCTCAGCCTCTTCTCATATGACTTGTCCTCTAAATCCCTCACAAGCTTGGTAGCTCTCCTCTGGACATGCTCCAGCATCTCAATGTCTCTCCTATAATGAGTGTCCCAGAACTGAACACAGTACTCCAGCTGAGGCCTCACAAGTGCCAAGTACAAGGGTGTGATAACCTCCCTACTCCTGCTCACCACACTTCCTGATACAAGCCAGGGTCCTGTTGGCCTTCTTGGCCACCTGGGCACACTGCTGGCTCATATTCAGCTGGCTGTCTGCCAGCACCCCCAAGTCCTTCTCTGCTGGGCAGCTTTCCAGCCACTCATCCCCAAGCCTGTAGCGTTGCCTGGGGTTGTTGTGCTCAAAGTGCATAACACGACACTTGGCCTTATTGAATCTCATACAGTTGGCCTTGGCCCATCAATCCAACCTGTCCAAGTCCCTCTGCAGAGCCTCCCTGCCCTCCAGCAGAGCAATACTCCCACACAATTTGGCATCATCTGCAAACTTCCTGAGGGTGCTCTCGATCCCCACATCCAGGTCATCAATAAAGATGCCAAACAAGACTGGCCCCAAAACTGAGCCCTGAGGGACACC
>VWZO01000981.1:6745-20826 GCA_013396975.1 Bucco capensis | reverse complement strand
TCCCTCTGGATGGCATCCCGCCCTTCTGGTGAATCAACCACACCACTCAGCTTCGTGTCATCCACAAACTTGCTGAGGGTGCATTCGATACCTATGTCCAAGACAACCTCCGACCACCACATCTCCCACTAGTCCTCTATTTGTGAACAGGAGGTCAAGCAAGGTACCTTCCCTGGCAGGCTCATCTACCAATTGTGTCAGGAAATCACCTTCCATACACTCAAGAAACCTCCTAGCCCGCCTGCTCCTCCTGTGTTATATTTCCAGCAGATGTTTGGTAGGTTGAAGTCCCCAACCAGAACAAGGGCTGGCTACTGCGAGACTTCAGCCAGCTGTTTATAGAATATTTCATCTGGTGCTCCTCTTGATTGGGTGGTCTATAGCAGACTCCCATCACAAGATCTCCCTTACTTGCCTTCCTCTTCATCCTTACCCATACCCACTCAATATTATTATCACCAAAATCAAGTTCTATACATTCAAAACACTCCCTAACATACAGGGCGACATCCCCACCTCTCCTTCTTTGTCTATCCCTCTGAAGAGCTTAAATCCATTCATCCCAGCATTCCAGTCATGACAGTCATCCCACCACATTCTTGTGATGGCAACTACGTCATAGCTATCCTGCTGCACAATGACCTCCAGCTCATCCTTCTTATTGTCCATGCTACGTGCATATGCCTGTTGGTCTTGCTGTCTGCACAGGTGTTTCTGTGCATCTGAGCCAGCAGCACATTCCTGCCTGCAAAATGCAGCCCCACACCTGTATTGTGAACAGTTTGAGGGGTGGTGCCTAACCAGGAGATTTCTCTCTGTGTTGAACTGCATTTCAAACAAAGACCAGGCATGAGGTAGGGCTAAGCAGGGAAAGAAGGGTTAGATATGGTGGTTTTGCACAGGTAAGAACCTCCAGGCCTAGGACACAAAAATGCCTCTTCTCATGCTGAAAACATCAACCTATATGGCATCAGTCTGCTGCTCATGAGCTTCACTCAGGATAGGGTTTAGGTGAGCAACCATGAGAGATTTTGTCAGGGTTTCAGTGGGACCAGGATTTCTTTTAGATTGAAAGTCTTTATTCTGCCACCATTGCTTTCTCTTTCCTCCCCTTCTGTATCTCTTTCTCTTGAGTAGTTCCTGCCCTTCAGCTTAGCCTAGAGGCCGTTGTCATGTGTGTTATGTCAAGTATTAGCAAACTTGTTAAGATATGACAAGTATCTTATTGGAGATCTCCATTAACTCAGTTCTGACTTTGACTCTGGACACATACTGCTGGTCACCTGCAGAAAGCCCTGAAAACATCAAATGGAAGGAGAAACACTTCACAGGAGGACCTCCTGGGTGAATCTCTCTGAAGTCGTCAATGAATGAAGAGTCATCCCAAAGGAATTGAAATTTCTTGGACTCTTTATCTAATTGCATGGACAAGCCCAGTGAGAACCCTTCAAAGAACAGGTGCCAAGCACAGCCCATTTATCCTGAGTACAGCAGGATAAGGGGTAAGGACAACAAGGCAGATGTCCTGGGGGGATGAGAAAGGCAGATGAGGCACTCTGCAAGAGGCTGGCAGAAGTCTTTAAATCACTAGCTCTTGTTCTTGTGAGGGACTTTAACCAACAGGATGTCTGCTGGAGGTACAATACAACAGAAAGGAAGCAGTCTAGGAGGTTGCTGGAGTGTATGAAAGAGAACTTCCTGACACAGCTGGTAAGCAAACCTACCAGGGAGGTGGTCTGCTAGACCTGCTGTTTACAAACTGAGAAGGACTGGTTGGAGATGTCGTGGTTAGAGACAATCTTGGGCATAGTGACCACAAAATAATAGATTTTTCATTTCTTGGAGAAGTAAAGAGAGGGGTCAGCAAAACTCCTACCTTGGATTTCTGGAAGACAGACTTAGGCCTGTTCAGGACACTGGTTGAGAGAGTTCCTTGGGAGACAGTCCTGAATGGCAAAGGGGTCCAGGAAGGCTGTTTGACCAGCCTGATCTCCTTCAATGGCAAGGTGACCCACCTAGTGGCTGAAGGAAGGGCTGTGGATGATGTCTACCTAGACTTCAGTAAGGCCTTTGACACTGTCTCCCACAGCATTCTCCTGGAGAAGCTGGAAGCTCACAGCTTAGACATGTCTACTTTTGCTGGGTAAGAAACTGGCTGGATGGCTGAGCCCAGATGGTTGTGGAGAATGGAGTTAAATCCAGTCAGTGGCTGGTCTCAAGTGTTGTTCTCCAGGGTTCTATTTTGGGGTCAGTCTTGTTTCATACCGTTACTGATAATCTGGATGAAGGGGTTGAGGGCATCCTCAGTAAATTATTAGACAACACCAAGCTGGGTGGGAGTGTTGATCTTCCTGAGAGTAGGAATCCTTTACAGGGGGATCTGGACAGAGTGTATTGATGGGCAGAGGCTAGTGGAATGAGGTTCAACAAAGCCAAGTGCTGGGTCCTGCACTTGGGTCACAACAACTACATGCAACACTACAGGACTAGGGGAAGAATGTCTGGAAAGCTGCCCAGCAGAAAAGGACCTGGGGGTGCTGGTTGACAGATGGCTGAACATGAGCCAGCAGTGTGACCAGGTAGGTAAGAAAGCCAACAGCATCCTGGCTTGTATCAGAAATAGTGTGGCCAGCAGGTCTAAGGAAGTGATTGACCCCCTGTACTCAGGACTGGTGAGACTGCACCTTGAATACTGTGTTCAGTTTTGGGCCCTTCTCTACAAGAAGGACATTGAGTGGCTGGAGTGTGTCCAAAGAAGGGCAACAAAGTTGGTGAAGGGTCTAGAGCACAAGTGTTATGAAGAGTAGCTAAGTGAACTGGGGTTGTTTAATCTGGAGAAGAGGAGGGTCAGGGGAGAGCTTGTCATGCTCTACAACTCCCTGAAAGGAGGTTGTAGCGAGATGGGTGTTAGAGATCTTCTATCCCAGGTAACTAGCAATAGGACAAGAGGAAATGGCCTCAAGTTGCACCAGGGAACGTTCAGATTGGATATTAGGAAGAATTTCTTCACTGAGAGGATTATCAGTCTTTGAAACAGGCTACCAAGGGAAATGGTTGGAATCACCATCCTTAGAAATGTTCAAAAGAGTGTAGATGTGGTACTTGGAACAGGTTTTACTGGTGAGCAAGGTAGTGTTATGCTAATGGTTGGACTTAATGACCTCAGAGGTCTTTTCCAACCATAATGATTCTATGGCTGGTGAAAGCAATGGGATGGAGAAATGTGAAGTTAGCACTTATGTTTAGAGTAGAAGAAGAGTAGATGGAATCTGCACCCTTGCAGTCAACATGGGAAAATGTCAGCAGCTATGTTGAGAAACCTTCAATCTCCTCCAGGGATTCTTGAGATAGTGAAGGTGGCACATTATGAGGACATCTTTGCTTTCAGAGCCCGTCCCATCCCCATACAGGACAAAGTAGAACCTGCTGACTCCCACCTGCAGAGAGGAACACCCTAGCCAACGAGCACCTGGGAACCTGGCAATGCCATGACTGGGGGATGTCTCCCAGGAACAGATGTCTTTAAAAAAAACAAAAACAAAAAACAACCCACAACTGAAATCCTATGAGTTGAAGGAGGAAAGCAGAGAAGTCCGTTCAGCTGTTGAAATTTCCTTGTCAGCATCCAAGGCTGGCCTGCTGGCTCTGGCAAAAATTGATGGGAACCATGTGAAAGTCAATACAGGAGAAGGTGAGAGGGTGCCAAGTTTTCCTGCATATGTGTGTGTATGTATATAGATATATATGTGAATGTGTATTTATTATCTCATCTTTTCTGCAGTTGCCTGCGTAACTTGTGCCAGCAAGATGTGGAGATGTGGCCTTTCTCTGGAATGAGGAATTCATCAAGGAAAGTATGGTTGCATATACTTATGAACATATGGATGTCTTGGAGTCATGCCACATGGTTTACCACTAATTGAAATAGGCTGGCTGACCTCTTATTGTGGCCACCAGGAGCAGCCCTTAGGGAGGGATGGCAGAAGTGGATGGAAATGCTGTGCATGAGAACTAAGTTTCTTTTTAACTTCATCTTCTGTGATGACTTCATCTTCTTTGGTGACATGGCCAGTGGCAGTGAGTGTACCCTCAGCAAGTTTGCTGACAACACCAAGCTGTGTGGTGAGGCTGACATGCTGGAGGGAAGGGATGCCATCCAGAGGGACCTGGACAGGCTGGAGAGGTGTTGCCCATGCCAGCCTCATGAAGTTCAACAAGACCAAGTGCAGGGTTCTGCATTGGGGTTGGGGCAATCCCAAGCACCAATACAGGTTGGGCAGTGACAGATTTGAGAGCAGCCCTGAGGAAAAGGGCTTAGAAACATAGAATGGTTTGGGTTGGAAGGGACCTCTGGAGGTCATCTAGTCCAACCCCCCTGCAGTGGGCAGGGACATCCCCAACTAGATCACGTTGCCCAGAGTCCTGTCAAGCCTAACCTTGAATGCCTCCAGGGATGGGGCCCCAACCACCTCCCTAGGCAACCTGTTTCAGTGTTCCACCACCCTTGTGGTGAGGAACTTCTTTCTAATGTCCAGTTTAAATCTACTCCTCTCCAATTTAAAACCATTGCCCCTTGTCCTTTCACTACAGGACTTTGCAAACAGGCACTCTCCAGCCTTCTTGTAAGTTCTCTTTAGGTACTGGAAGGTCACTAGTAGGTTCCCCCCAAAGCCTTCTCTTCTCCAGGCTCAACAATCCCAGCTCCCTTGGCCTGTCCTCATAGNTGAGGTATGAGATGCTCACATCTGCCCATCATTTTGTCTATCCAAATGTTAGCCTGAGCTTGGAAGGGGAGCTTAACTTTACTGTAAGCCCTTTCAGGAAAGAAGAATACAGGTTAGTTCATTTCTATGGGAACCAGCTTGACAGAAGATGACTTACCTCTAAAAAGCTTGTATATTGAAGACATCTGATACAGACTAATGAAGCCACTATGCAAATTAAACCAAGTAGCCTTTACTGATATAACATGCAGAGGTGAAGCCATGGATGGAGAGCACACCTTTTTTTTCTCCTTTTCTCTCATAGGGAACATGAGATAATGAGACAGATAAGATAAAAAAAAGATAATGACCTATATGTAAGTGCAAGGTCCTGCATCTGGGTTGGGGCAATCCCAAGCACCGGTACAGGTTGGGCAGTGACTGATTTGAGAGCAGCCCTGAGGAAAAGGACTTGGGGGTGCTGGTGGATGGGAAGCTCAATATGAGTCGCCAGCATGCTCTTGCAGCCCAGAAAGCCAACCGTGTCCTGGGCTGTATCAAGAGAAGTGTGGCCAGCAGGTCAAGGGAGGTGATTCTCCCCATCTACTCCACTCTGGAGAGATCTCACCTGGAGCACTGCATCCAGTTCTGGAGCCCCCAAGACAAGAAAGATATGGAGGTGCTGGAAGGTGTCCAGAGAAGGGCCACGAGGATGATCAGAGGGCTGGAGCACCTCTCCTACAAGGACAGGCTGAGAGAGTTGGGATTATTCAGTGTAGAGAAGAGAAGGCTCTGAGGAGACATCTTGTGGCCTTCCAGCATCTGTAGGGGCCTACAAGAGGGCTGGGGAAGGACTTTTTAGGATGTCAGGCAGTGATAGGACTAGGGGGAATGGACATAAGCTTGAGGAAGGGAGATTTAGGCTGGGTGTTAGGAGGAAGTTCTTCCCCATGAGGGTGGTGAGACACTGGCCCAGGTTGTCCAGAGAGGTGGGGGTAATCCCCATCCCTGGCANGGTTGTCCAGAGAGGTGGTGGTAATCCCCATCCCTGGCAGTTTTGCAGGCCAGGCTGGCTGGGGCTGTGAGCAAACTGCTCTAGTGGGAGGTGTCCCTGCTCATGGCAGGGGTTTTGGAACTAGATGATCTTTAAGGTCCCTTCCACCCTTGACAATTCTATGATTCTTTTGAAATGGAATAAAGATAATAAGCTAAAATTGAAACAAGTTTTGAATTACCTGTGCAGTGAGAACATAACATGCAAGAACACAAAGAAAGATGATGTGGTTTTCTAGAAAGAAAATTTAAGGAAACATCAGGAACTTATACAGGGAATTTCCAGGAATAAAATGGGATGCAACTGTTGTTAAGGGAAACCAGACTTCTGAAAACGCGTTTTCAGCCAAAAAAATGTCTACAAGAAGAATAAAGAACATACTGCTCTTGTAACATCATTTTTTCCTAATAAAGACAATTCTAACAAGTTATTAACTGTTCAGGTGCAAAGGGAAACAATACACAGTATACTTTTCCATCTTATTTACCGTTCCTCTAATGAGCTAAATGAGTGTTTTCCTTGAGTTGCTCTAGGAATTTGCTTACTGAAAAAGATTAATGTCTGCTTTTGATGTATTATGTTGTTAGAATATTTTAATGAAGGTTCTAAGAGTTTTCTAAAACATATGCAGACTGATCCATTCATCATCAAACAGTCTGGATGTGCCCAAAATATCTCATGGTATATCATTACTGATGGTGTGAGTCTGTATTTTAGAGTTCCTTAACTCCATTTTCCTTGGGCTGCTGAATTTTGGGTAGATCTCTAACTTTCCTCTTATGTATGCCAGCATACAAATTCGAGTCTGACAGTGCCTTTGAATGGAAATGAGCATGTAAATATTATTCCAACTATGTATGTTCGGAGGCAGCTGAAGAATCCTACATGGTTATAAACATCCTAATTGAATCCTAATGTCCCAGAGATCTAGAAGATGAGAGACAGCATCTGGCCTAAATAGAAAGGGAGAGTTGACAGAGGATAAATGACTAATAAATATGATAGGAGATGTGCAATTTCCAGCTGGCTGAGGACAGCAACCACAATTTGCTGTCTGTTTGTAGCTAACCCTACATTACACTTCATCACCCACAGCACCTTTCATCATTGGTATCTTTAGATGATATAAAATAAATGAAAGGGAAAAGAAAACAAATCTTTCTCCATCCTCCCGTCTCCTCCCTTCCTGTACATTTGTGCCAAGTACAGAAACAGATCAGAGAAGGAAAAGGCTTTTTGCACTTGACATAAATGGGCAAGGAAGCCAGGATAAAGTAGCAGAGGTGGCATTCCAGACATTAGTATGTCAGGAGTATCAGGTGTGTGATGAGAAGCAGCAGGTGGGATGAGGAGATCAAGTCCTCTGCTGTACACCGCCACTTGCTAACTCTGGTGGGTCTCCTCTTGCATCAGCCTCTTGAGGCAGAACTGGGAAAAACTGTTATACAAACCAGCAATGTGGTTGGTGGAAAGAGGGGTGCTAAGAAGGGGAGAGAGACAATTGTGGCCGTTTGAAAAACAAAGAAAGAGTCATTAGGCATTGGTGCTCTGGTACCTCCCCAGGCACCAAGTGCCAAATGCTCCCGTGACAGTTGTGCTTTAGTGCTCCCACTATGATCCCTTGGGCACTGGGGTTTGCAGCTTTTGCTCACCCTTCTGTGTTGCCTTCCTCACTATTTCTACTATGAATGTGTACATGCACATCTCTGTCCATGTCAGGATAGCATGGCAATTCTGCAAATGATGGTCTGCAGCACCCATTTTGTGAGCCCTTTTCAACCTTATTTACTTTATCTTTTTTTAAACACTGCTTTTTGTTCCAAAGGAAACTGGACTAAATGTGCAGACAGATTCCTTTACATTAGAGCTTGTGGGATAAAAAGCAAAGTTCAAACACAAGAACAAGATGAGTGTGCCCAAATCTGCTTAATTCTTTTGGGTTTTAAGAATTATATGGGTTTTTCCCTTGCTGCTTTCTGAATATGAGCCTTATCTGCTTATGACCTTGTATGTCTTGCTTTGCAACATCTTTTACATCTTTTAGGCATGCTTGAGCCATCTCTGTCCTGATCTGAACAGACAGTTGCATTTCATGATATAGAGGACAAGGACACCAATTTATTCAGAATTTGAAGCCTAAAGGTGTCCTAAATCACTGTGTGAACAGAAAACCTTTGTTTCTTATGTGACTTGAAGGTGAGCACCTCTACAGATTCTCTGAAGCCTTGTAAAGGGTTGAGTTCATACAGCAGTGGATGTTTTTATTAGACAGAGTATTTTTTTTCTTCCACTTGGCCAATAATTTTAATGAAACTCACCGAAGGTTCTTATTTTTGAGATTTTTGCTTTTCTGTTATGTTTTCTTAAAAGTGACTTGTGAGTTAAGAAGCTATTAGGAAGGACTCGGCAAAATATATTTGCAGATTAAAGGACACTGTGAGCTCATATGCCTGGTTTCCTAAATAAACTTGTCTAAAAGCCCTAAGGATTACTAGTACATCATCTGTTACTTCCATCAGGATTTTTTGAATGCAGGACTGTGATTTCTCCCATATGGGACCTGGCATCTCCTTAGAAAGATTTCTTTGTAGTGACCTGTTCAATACTCGTTTATCCCAAGGGGAACAGTGAACAGGAAAAGTAGTTCTATTTTCCACACATCCAGCTACTTTAAACCCAATTATATAGTCAGATAAACTGGCTTGCAGAGCCAGCCTACAGAAAAATGCTGCATATTGCTGCAGCTCACCACAGCTCTTATGTCTTTGTGATAGATCAGCAGCCACAGGATCTGTTTCTTTGACTGTTGTGACACCAGTAAGCCAGCCCTCTGGGTCTCTCCTGTGTTTGGAGATTTCCCTATCTGGCATAATTTAGATCTCTGAGGATTTCTTTGCGGGTGTCCTGGTTTGAGTTAGAACAGAACTAATTCCGTTCAGTAATTTTACTTTTTAGCTAAACTAAGTAACTGCACTTTCTGAAATTAAGAGCAAGTTTTCACAGACAGTGCCTGCTTCTAGCAGTGATAAAGCCTAATATTTAGGATTACTACCAAGGATTGGTATGCAGACCAAGGTCACTGCTAAATCTTGTGTACTATTTTGGGGGCTGTAGAGTAAAAGGCTACACCAACAGGGAGGAGCAGAGAGTTCAGGTGACTCTAAAGTGACCAACTAGGTATTCTATTCCATATACATCATATTTGATGTAAATATGAGGGATCATGAGGGTCAAGCTCTTTTCTTCAATGGCTGTTGTCTGAGGAGAACTCTGTCCATTCTGCCTTCAATCCCAATCCGTGAGTAGCTGAATCCAGTTGCAGGATCCAGTCCCTGAATCTGGTTCCTATCTGCTGCTAAGTCCATTCTGTGACTTCTGCTACAGCATCAGTGGTGACGGTGGCACAGCTGCCATCAAGAAGTGTGGGTGGGTGGTAGGTTTGGTATTGGTTTATATATGTTTGTATTTATCTTTCATTTTATTATTGTTTTCATTAAAGCAGTTTTAGTTTTGTTTTACAATCCACAAGTCTGTCTCTCTCTTACTCCTTTTCCCTTCCCATGGGGTCTGGGAGAAATAGGGGGTTATAGAGAATGTCTGTAATTTGGTTAGCAGTCAGCCCAGCCTTAACCGTTTGACAGCAGGGAAAGTCCCTGCAGAAGTAGTTCAGCAAGTGGCAAAGGTAAGTCTGGCTGACAGGTGCTCCCATAGAGAGTTTTAAGTGCCTTGGATGCAACTCCAAGAAAAACTACCTCTAACATCTCTGACATGTTAGGCTTCATTAATGTCTCTTGATCTCTTTCCAAGTAGGGGGTTCATATGACTCCAGCCTAAAGTAGTCAGTTTTCCGCAAATCTCAATAGGAATCAGAGTAGCCCCTGTCACATAAAATGCACAGGAGGCCCAATGATGATAAGAAATTAAAATGGGAATATATCCCATGGCTTTTGCTGACATTTGAGTTGTCTTGCGGGCAAAACGTCTTTCTGAATTTCTAATGTTTTTATCCGTGCCTGATGACCACATTACAGAGCAATTCCTTAGCCTTCTGGCCTGACACTTCTCTTCATCTCTTGTTTTTTCATGCACAGATTGCTTCTGTTGCTAGCCAAAGAACACCCTGGTCCAAGCTTGCTCAGGAGGTGCTTTCTGCCAGAAACTTCCCCTGGGATATTTCAGAAACAAACAAACCGAGCAGCCCTTACAACATCCTGATGACAAACAAACAAGCACACACATACCATGTTCCTGAAATGGCATCTGACTCTGCTCTCCAGAGCCCAGGGGCAGGAGGTGTCCCTTAGCAATAAACACAGAGCGCTTGTGTTGGGGTGAATACTTGGAGCCAACTGCAAATCACTAACTTCTTCCCTGGGGAGGAAAGAGGAAACCTCCAACAAAACCTGTTTCATTGGTCCAGCCCCTCTAAAAAAGAAGGAGGACAAGTTATTGCTCCTAGAGTTGTCATTTCTTACTGGACAAGTAAGTTTCTTTACTTCACCTCTTTCCTTCTCTGTGAGCAAGCCAAAAGCCATTTCTCCAACAATGTTGGTTCTTTATTGGAAACTTATCCTTCTCCACTTCTGGTGGGATTGACAGGTGGTGTGTCACAGGGGTCATGATCTCATGCACCTTGACTGTACACTACTTTTGTGTTCCTTGTGCTTTATACTGAAAGTGCTGAGAGTCTGTCAAATGGTTCCCCTGAACCTTGCCTCTCTGGAAAAAAAAAACATCTTTGGGCATGGAAAGATAGTTTGGACTTTCAGACTGGCACTGTCACTGCTTTCTGGGCCCAAAGGCCACGAATGGAGAAGTCCCCATTGGTTTGGTCCTGTATATGTTGGATGGATAAATGTACTACACCAGAAAAGTGTGGTCCCACATCTTCTACATGGAGATGTATGCTGCCTGGATGCTGTGGGGAGGGTCAGACAAGACAGACTCTAGTGACAGTTCAAGTACGTGGTTGTCTAAGGCAGGGAGTTGTGCAGGTCAGAAATGCCAGGTTGGCTGTGTCTGGAGAAAGAATGAGGTTTCTGTAGCCCATCTCTTCCCAGAAGGGCAGTCACTCCCCCTACCTTCTACTTTCCAGGACAACAAGAGAAACAGAGCCCCCCTCTATGGATTTGCCCAGTTCTGCAACCTGTCTATGCATGTGTCCACACCTCCTCTTTCAGCAGAAGCAGACAAGTCCTTGGAGTGGCAACAAGTAGCCACGCCCATGCTCCCAAAATGTTTGGAGCCATCTGTGGGTTCAGAGAAAGCAGATAGAAGGACACAGTTCTTCTCACTGTTGTGGTTGAAGGACAGGAAGACTCTGTGGGCAGAAATCCATCCTGGATCAAGTAAGCTGACTTTCTGGAGGATGCAGGCTTCAGGAGAAGAGGAGGAGAAAGTGAATGGTAAATATCACTAGGTCACTAGTCCTATTAAAATTCAGTTTCCTGAGGTGAAAGATGCTCTTGGTGAACATGTCTTGTAAGAACTTCTCAGGTATTGCCCAGTCATCCCCTTCACAGCTGGGCGTAAAGGACGGCACATATATCATACATCCCTTTCTAAAGTCAGAAGGCTTCTTCTTTCTCAAGGTGGGGGAAAGGTGTCTGCTCTTTATGGGACAGGTGGTATATTACAAAATAGCTGTCTTGCGGTGGTGAGGTATGAGATGCTCACATCTGCCCATCATTTTGTCTATCCAAATGTTAGCCTGAGCTTGGAAGGGGAGCTTAACTTTACTGTAAGCCCTTTCAGGAAAGAAGAATACAGGTTAGTTCATTTCTATGGGAACCAGCTTGACAGAAGATGACTTACCTCTAAAAAGCTTGTATATTGAAGACATCTGATACAGACTAATGAAGCCACTATGCAAATTAAACCAAGTAGCCTTTACTGATATAACATGCAGAGGTGAAGCCATGGATGGAGAGCACACCTTTTTTTTCTCCTTTTCTCTCATAGGGAACATGAGATAATGAGACAGATAAGATAAAAAAAAGATAATGACCTATATGTAAGTGCAAGGTCCTGCATCTGGGTTGGGGCAATCCCAAGCACCGGTACAGGTTGGGCAGTGACTGATTTGAGAGCAGCCCTGAGGAAAAGGACTTGGGGGTGCTGGTGGATGGGAAGCTCAATATGAGTCGCCAGCATGCTCTTGCAGCCCAGAAAGCCAACCGTGTCCTGGGCTGTATCAAGAGAAGTGTGGCCAGCAGGTCAAGGGAGGTGATTCTCCCCATCTACTCCACTCTGGAGAGATCTCACCTGGAGCACTGCATCCAGTTCTGGAGCCCCCAAGACAAGAAAGATATGGAGGTGCTGGAAGGTGTCCAGAGAAGGGCCACGAGGATGATCAGAGGGCTGGAGCACCTCTCCTACAAGGACAGGCTGAGAGAGTTGGGATTATTCAGTGTAGAGAAGAGAAGGCTCTGAGGAGACATCTTGTGGCCTTCCAGCATCTGTAGGGGCCTACAAGAGGGCTGGGGAAGGACTTTTTAGGATGTCAGGCAGTGATAGGACTAGGGGGAATGGACATAAGCTTGAGGAAGGGAGATTTAGGCTGGGTGTTAGGAGGAAGTTCTTCCCCATGAGGGTGGTGAGACACTGGCCCAGGTTGTCCAGAGAGGTGGTGGTAATCCCCATCCCTGGCAGTTTTGCAGGCCAGGCTGGCTGGGGCTGTGAGCAAACTGCTCTAGTGGGAGGTGTCCCTGCTCATGGCAGGGGTTTTGGAACTAGATGATCTTTAAGGTCCCTTCCACCCTTGACAATTCTATGATTCTATGATTCCAGGTGTCATCTGAAGTGCCGATGTCAACACAGAGATGTTACGCCTTAGTTTCAATTATTCCTCTTGTGGAAGATAAGTCATCCATACAGGGAAGTCAATTTCTTCTACCATATCAAGAAGGTTGTGATAGCCTGGATGTGTCTGAACTGTGTGGCTGAGTGTCCTGGGACTCTTTTGAGCTGTTACGTATATGTAGGAAAGGCACAGGCAAGGGCCCTCTTGCATTCCAGCTGGAGCGCTTGGAGATTATGCTGAGATAAAGGAAATGATTTTATGAGTTGTTCCAGTGCAGATTCAGTGCTTTACTGAAATCACTCCTCTCACAAGACCCTCATCTTTAACATCTGTTGATACAGAAGCTCTGCTGTCAGGTTGTGTACTAATAGGCATTAGTTGCCCTAACTAGACTCGCCTAGGACTTGCACCTGCATCCTCTGCCCATGCCCCAGGAGCCTGATTTCAACTCATCTCAGGATATTTAGTCCTTTCCTGAGGTGTTTTGTAGGTATGCCTAGTTGCAGCCTTGCCTTTGATCCTGCCTATTAGACAGACCTTGAACATTTGCTCCAGGTAAATTGTCTCCTATATATATTCATCTGATGTGGTTTGTAGCTACTCTCCAGCCCTGTCTTTGGCCCAGTATCCGTCTGATCCTGGCTAGGCTTGTTGCATGATTCCTGGACCAGTTCATTTTTTGTCTCATCTGGGGCTGTTGTTGGAACTCATAATCACCATATGGTCCTGCTCCTGGGTATAGTCCTGAGGACAAATTTCTCTGGGGAGAACTCATGTCCGTGAGCACCTTACTTAGATGGAAATTTCTTCAGCTGTTCTTACAAAGCCCCTTCATCCTAAACTTTGCAATTAACAAATACAAAGCCTAGTCATTTATTTCTGTTTTCTGCTGGTGTTGATGTTGGGTTTTTTTCTGCACAGAACATGTTTTCTGGCCCTATTTGGAGTATTTCCTGTGTTGGGGTGGGATTTCCTGCAATATTCTTTATAAAAGTTTCTTCATAGCTCTGCATGTAGGTTTGGTTTACAGATGTAGGGACTGTCTTGGGACAAGGAATCCTTAGTGGAATCTGTGCTTGGTAGCTAGACACCACATGCAAGTCTAACACCTCCAGGAAATGTTATATTTATCAGACTTCTTGTCTTTTGTGTTCCTCCTGTGATGCTGATACCCTCCATGCTTTTACAGTGTGGGTAGTCTGGGGTTGCAGCATAGTGCATTGGTCTTGGGATCACATTGCAGTGTGTTGAGTTGAAAGAGCCTGGAGTCACTGGTCTAACTGGAGTTGCTAATTGTGTGTGCTTTAGGTATATTATGGGCACTAGACAAGGCTGAAAGTGGGGATAAGGTAGAAAGATGACTGATCTACATTGGGAGTCAGACAAAGAAAGTGGGTACTGCAACAGAAATACCATGCAGGGATAGATAGGAGACAAGGTGATAAATAAAGTGACAGATGAGCGATGTGGGAAGATCTGGTCACTATCACCTAGAAATTCTACATCAGCACAGAGAACACCC
>VWZO01000977.1:0-11545 GCA_013396975.1 Bucco capensis | reverse complement strand
TAACTCCATCTCAGCCAAACCCAATACACACGCCAATGCCTCCCTGAGCTTCCTTGGTTCAGTAAGACAGCAAATTCATGCAGCAGCTTTAATTTTTGCAGCTGTGTTGGTTTCTTTATTTTTGCTGCTGCTAAGGTATTGAGAATAAATACAAAGTGAGCAAAATGAGCTCAGAAGGACAGTGACCTGCAAGAAAAGGTAGTTAAAGCTTTAGTGTATGTTAAAATGAAGTGCACAAACAGTTTATTCTTGTAGCTATATACAGGTGAATAAAAGGTAAAAATATACAGTAGGTTCCAGTGGAAAGTAGTGTGCAAGCAATGATAGGAATAGAAATTGACACCAAATGTAATAGGAATTTGCTTCCTGAATACTATATTAATGTCCTTTGTTGAATAACAAGGGAAAAGAGAAAGCCAGTAACTATTCATTTATTCACATTTTGTATGAAAAGCATTTAGGAGGTGGGTACAGTTGTCATATGTATGACATGACTTGCCCCAAAGCAGTTGTGGTGCTTCTGTTAGAAAGGTGTTGGTGGACAATACCTTGGGCCTGTTGCTGACTGGAGCACTTGGCTCTGCTTAAAGGAAAGGATTTCTAATTAATGAGGTGAAGCTCCAGCAGGTGAGCTACCATATAGCTGTCTCTGAGACCAGGAAAATAGGGCTTAATTAGATGGTTCTGAAAATAGAATCATCTGTAGTGATGGTTCTGTGCCAGTGCTTGCAGCTGGGCACTTGCAGGCTCTGTGGGCTGATGAATGTTAAATGTCCATGGAGCCAGCCCTGCCAGCATGCTCCTCTGCAGTAGTGTGCCATGGATTGAGATGGAAGTTAGAGTCAGTGAAACACAGCTCCGTGTTTATTGCTTTCAAAGTGTTAAAAAGGACTAATTTAAACACCGAGTTTAGCTCGGCACAAAACCAAGTCTGGAGAATAACTGTGTAAAGGAGTGGAAGAGGAGGGATATTTCCAGCCTTTTATCTCCTGGGTCTCCAGCATAGGCTTCAGGCCAGGAAAGCTGCCTCCCACTCTGGCAACATATGCTTTACATGCCAAGAGAATAGGAGCACTTGTATCTTTCCTCTGACAAGTGCTGACCTCAGATATTCCGACGGACACATAGAGTTGCATTCAAACTGCAATGCAGTGAGCTCACTGTGATAAATACATTTGCGTTCTGGAAATATTATACTATGTGTTCCTGCAATTTCCTCAGTAGACCTTCCTGCCCCAGAGCATACTTCTGCTTTATATGTGGAGGTAGAAGGGAGAGCAAGGAAATAAGCCAGGAAATATCAGTGAATTTTCTCTCCCCCACATTCTCTCCTGAGATAAGGATGATTGTGTACCTTTTTAGCCAGCTTGGTCTAATTTAAAATCTCCAATTTAGGGGCTTCCAGAGCAGTCCTGTGAAATTTGGTTCTGGGGCATCACTTCAGAAAATCTTTAAACACTTATTTCTCTGAGAGGGAATACTCTGTGCATCTTGTAAATGATGTGCCTCCCCCTCACGCTTTTCTTAATCAGAGATTTGTTTTCCTTTTCAACACCTACCTCTGCATAATGATGTTGGCTGGTGAGATTAGCCTGTGCCTGAAATCAGTTAGCTCTGATGATGAATCTGACACAGGCCTAAAACACTGTTAATTGAGTGCATTGGAAGTGCTGATTTTGTTTAGCAGGGAGCAGAGGATTCCCCCTCCCCCACCATCAGTGTTTTTTCAGAGCCACAAAAAAATCTGCGACCTTGTTGATGAAGAATTGCAGTTGGTGTTGTTTTTTTTCCTCTGGATCAATTGTGATACAGCTTTATTCAGTCAATTGCTATGGGTTTTTCTACTGCATCAAGTGGGCAGCCTTTCCACCCTCTTGCAATGTACTCACGCATGTGAATGCACTAAGAATGCTAATTACTTTAAAATGAGAAGTTGGAAAAGCAGCAGGAGCCTACATCTTCGAGTTCCCTGTGTGTGTACTCTGCTAACGCAGGTACAGTCTGAAAATCACTTGTGGTCTCCTGTGGCCGCTGGTGCGATAACTGTGCCGACAGCAGAGGGAGCATTAAACTCATTGCCCATGGTAAAGTGTGGGGAGTGATACCCATGTTCCTATAATCCTTGTATGGGTAGGATGAGCTCATTAGCCTTCTGGCTAGTCATCCTAGGAGAGGGACAACTCTGATTCCAAACCCGGGCAGATGGAGCTCGTTTAGCCCTGTAAGACCTTCCATCTAAGAGGTTAAACCTACGTCCTAAGGACTTTGCTGCCAGCGTCCAAGCTTGCTAGGCCCTGGCAGATGAACCTTAGGACTAAAGGGTGGGTCCAGCTCTGCGCATGCTGTGTCTCACCTAAAAAAAATTCATTGCACAGGCTCTAGGGTGCTATCTGCTATCCTCTTTTTATCAGCGCGCTTGGAAAAGGCGCTGAGGAGGAGCATGGATGGAGCCCTCCCTCGATCTCCGTTCGCAAAGCCTAGCCATGATGACGACTCTGCTAATGAGCTAGTGGAGCAGCTGGATTTACTTGTTACACAAAAACTCTAACAAAGTCTAGTTTACTTGTGTTTTATTACACAATACTCTGATGGAATACCCAGATGTCGTAGTTGAGCGTTGTGACATTTTAGTTGGTCATTTCCCTTCAGTGACTAAAAGTAACATTACCGTGCACATAAAATTGTGGTTTCATAGCCGCTTTATGATGCTCATCAAGCTGTTTGCATAGTCATTGTAATCTGAGATGCTGAACTAAACTCAGTAGTTGTGAAGTCCACATCTAAAAATGTTTGAAATATGAGCAGTGGTGAATCAATGAGCAATTACAGGGACTTGGAAGAGTGTATGGTAAGACAGAAATTTTCACTGCATAAACCAATAGGGAGGCAATCTTGTCCTTCTTGGGGCATTAATATGTTGCCATCTAATTTTCAAATGTGAATTTGAAAGCTATGCTTGTTTAATTTCTCAGTAGGGTGTAGGAAAAAAATCACTTATGCTAGTGGATGTGTTTGTGCAGAGGAGCAGCTATTAGAAATAGAATTGGAGTAGATGGAAAATGCACTCCTTCCCCCACCAGATACAACTTCTAAGAATTAATGAAAACCAGCTATCTTTCAAATATGGAACTATTTCTTCTTCTGGAGAGAAACTGAATGGTCACTTGTGATTTTTTTCATCCATGCAATAATTCAGATTCATGAAGGGAAGGTGCTGCTTATGCATAGTAGTGCTGGAGTTCTGTAGATGTACTTTGAGCAAAAGGCTTTTCTAGTTCTGCCGTATTAACTCTGCATCTGTAGACCCTATAGATCTAGCTTTCTCCTTTGAGGACAATCAAGGTATGGCATCTCAAAATGTAAAGGAATTTAAGGTTATTTTGGTAACAAAACTGTCACTTCACATAGAGGTAGCGTGTGTGACTCTCATTGTCAGGCAATTATAAATAATCTACCAGAGCATGTCCAGTGGTTTTGAGGAGGAAGATTCTTTGCTGCTTATGTCATATAAAAACACATAAATAGGCAAAATTTCTGTGCTGTAGAAGAGGTAGTGCTAAACTAGAAAGCCTCTTTAAGGGAGAGTCCTGCCTTTCTGCCTGCATCTCTGTCCTTGAAAGACTAGTATTGGGGGCAGGGTGGAGGGGGGTAGCAGCCGAGGCTGATGTACTTTGATATTAGAGCATGTACCTGTGCTGTTACATAATGTAAAGGGCATTTTAAGACTAAAGGGCATTTGAAGACTAGCTCTGGTTACCAGGGAAGCTCCTTATGTATGTAATAGTTACTGTTATGTCCAGTACGGCAAAAGAAGGTTGAGTGGCCCAAATGTGACACTATTGTGTTAACCTTAACCTGTTGGTGTTTGTATTATCAAGGTTGCTGGAAGTCTGGCTGTATGAGGCTGCTCATCACTCTTGCAGTGAACAGTGATCCATGCAAGGGTAGGACGTGCAATTTATGAAACCATATAGAACTTCAACAATTTTCTTCAGCTCTGTGGAAAGGTTTTGTTGAAGTAAGTGTTTACATTGAGGAATAGTGCAGTAGATGTGTGATTGGAGTTGTTAAACCTGGAACTATTCCCAGTATCTCAGAGAATCAACTGAGAAGCTTGTTGAACTCAGAATCTCTTTTTTTTTTTCCTGTTCTTTTTTCTTGTTAGAGCACCTCTGATTAAAAGAAACATTAACTTCACTGGAGCATTTACTCTGTATTATGAGAAATAGAAAGAGGGTGGAGAAAAACACCTTAAATTAGAACAAATAGTCCAGAGGGAAGGACCATTATTGAAATCTCAGCCTCATGAATTAATAATACTTTACAATAGCTTCAGTGGGACTAAAATTTCATTCTCTATCTGTGTTGATTATGAGCTCCTCAGTTTACTCCTAGGGCTATAAAATGGAAAAGGATCCCATAATGATTAAAGAGTAGGTTTCATTTGAATGGAAGGTGATTACTAAAATCTCCCTGAAGTCCTCTACCCTGCTTGTGCAGCAAGCTTTCCCTATTTGTAATAGCAGAGCAGAGCCATCCAAGCAGACAATGACACCAGAGAAAGACTTTTCTGATTAGGTTCAGTGCTAACCTTGTAAATCTGTCAGATGGGGCACAGTCAAGTCATCCAGAAACAGAATCGCAGAATATTCATGGCTGGAAATAACCTCTCAGATCACCGAGTCCAACAACAACAAAAAAAAGCAAACCACATAACCCCTGCCCTCACTAGAGCATGTCCTGGAGCACCACATCTACACATATCTTAAACACCGCCAGGGATGGTGACTCAACCACCTCCCTGGGAAGGCTGTTCCAGTGTCTCACCACTCTTTCTGTAAAGAATTTCTTCCTAATATCCAATCTAACCCCACCCTGTCGCAACTTCAGACCATTCCCTCTGGTTCTGTCATTAGTTACTAAGGAGCTAAGGAGANCAAACAAGACTGGCCCCAAAACTGACCCCTGAGGGACACCACTGGTGACTGGCAGCCACCTGGATCTCACTCCATTAATCACAACTCTCTGGGAATAGCCAGCCAGCCCGTTTTTAACCCAGTGAAGAGTACATTTGCCTATACCATGATCAGCCAGTTTCTCCAGGAGAGTGCTGTGGGAGACTGTGTCAAAGGCCTTACCGAAGGCCAAGTAGACAACATCGTGTCCTGGTTTGGGCTGGAGCAGAATTAATTCTGCTAAGATGGTATTGCTTCTAGCCAGGGTTCCTTTAAAAGTGACTGTATTCCTCTGAAAGCTGGCAGTATGTTTTCAAAACACATTATCATCTTCTAATAGCTTAAGCCTGAATGTTTGGGTTACAGCCTGAGAATTGGAATGTAAACTTTTCTGTGGCTTTACTGAGATGTCAGGGGGGTGTGCAGGGTGAGAGCGTACACCTATAGGAAAGAGACAGGCAAGGCAGGTGACCCCAAACTGACCAACTGAGTATTCCATTTCATACACATCATGCTCGGTATAAATTTAGGGGGGCCATCCCCTTTTTTTNTCCGACTACCACATCTCCCACTAGTCCTTCTCCATTTTTATGAACAGGAGATCAAGTAAGGCACCTTCCCTGGTAGGCTCACCTACCAATTGTGTCAGGAAATTATTTTCCATACACTCAAGAAGCCTCCTAGCCTGCCTGCTCTCTGCTGTGTTAAACCTGATGCTTCACTAAAGATTGAAGGGGTGGGGCATTGCTTGATACTTTTTTTTTTCTCTGGAAGGATTTTCACAAAGATGAATCTTAAACTCTTGGGTGACAGCTATTGAGCTACAATTTCACAGAGTCACATAATGGTAGAGGTTCGAAGGGACCTCTGGAGATCACATAGTCCAGCCCCCCTGTTGGTTCACCTAGATCAGGTTGCCCAGTANGCTCACTCAAGGTGATCCTCTCCATGATCTTTTTGGTACTGAGGTCAGGCTGACAGGCGTGTGGTTGCCCGGGNTGGGTTTTGAAAGTCTCCAGAGAAGGAGACTCCACAACTTCTCTGGAAAGCCTGTTCTAGTGCTCCATCATCCTCAAAGTAAAGAACTTTTTCACGTTGTTCAGATGGAATTTTCTCTGTTCTGGTTTGTGCGCATTGCCCCTTGTCCTGTTTCTGGGCACTGAAAAAGGACTGGCCCCATCTTCTTGACACCTACCTTTTAGATATTTATAAGCATTGATGAGGTCCCTTCTCAGTCTTCTCTTTTCCAGGCTAAACAGTCCCAGGTCCCTCAGCCTCTCCTCATAAGAGAGGTTCTCCAGTACAATGTGTATTGTACAGCAGTGCTTCCTTGTTGGATTTATAAGGCAAATAAAGGTCTGAATTTCTGCGGTCTGTTTGAAGGCGGCGTAGCTTGGATCAGTTCACAGAAATCAAAGCAGAGCTGTGATCAAGCAAATGAGTGTTACTCTTTCCCCTTTTAATCATTGTATTCCATGGTCAGCAGGGTCAAGCAGGGCCTTTTTCATAGGCAAAGACTTTAAATTTTCATGAGGTAATTGCAGGTAGTATCTTACAGTGAAGCTATATGTATTTAAATCCAAAGATGGCTGGGGCTGTTACATTTGCATATGCCCTATAANCTAGCCTGCCTGCTCTCTGCTGTGTTAAACCTGATGCTTCACTAAAGATTGAAGGGGTGGGGCATTGCTTGATACTTTTTTTTTTCTCTGGAAGGATTTTCACAAAGATGAATCTTAAACTCTTGGGTGACAGCTATTGAGCTACAATTTCACAGAGTCACATAATGGTAGAGGTTCGAAGGGACCTCTGGAGATCACATAGTCCAGCCCCCCTGTTGGTTCACCTAGATCAGGTTGCCCAGTACCAAGTGGGTTTTGAAAGTCTCCAGAGAAGGAGACTCCACAACTTCTCTGGAAAGCCTGTTCTAGTGCTCCATCATCCTCAAAGTAAAGAACTTTTTCACGTTGTTCAGATGGAATTTTCTCTGTTCTGGTTTGTGCGCATTGCCCCTTGTCCTGTTTCTGGGCACTGAAAAAGGACTGGCCCCATCTTCTTGACACCTACCTTTTAGATATTTATAAGCATTGATGAGGTCCCTTCTCAGTCTTCTCTTTTCCAGGCTAAACAGTCCCAGGTCCCTCAGCCTCTCCTCATAAGAGAGGTTCTCCAGTACAATGTGTATTGTACAGCAGTGCTTCCTTGTTGGATTTATAAGGCAAATAAAGGTCTGAATTTCTGCGGTCTGTTTGAAGGCGGCGTAGCTTGGATCAGTTCACAGAAATCAAAGCAGAGCTGTGATCAAGCAAATGAGTGTTACTCTTTCCCCTTTTAATCATTGTATTCCATGGTCAGCAGGGTCAAGCAGGGCCTTTTTCATAGGCAAAGACTTTAAATTTTCATGAGGTAATTGCAGGTAGTATCTTACAGTGAAGCTATATGTATTTAAATCCAAAGATGGCTGGGGCTGTTACATTTGCATATGCCCTATAAATTGTTTTGGGTGATATAAGAGTTTATGCTAGGAGTAACAATAGTGAAATAAACTTAATATTCTTCCCCTCTTCTGGAATAAGCCAAAGATTTAAAAATTCCTTTTGGAAGAGTACCCCAATGATCTTGTGGCAAATCAAACTGATGTCAGTTTGAATGGAAGACAGCTGTTGGATGCAAAAGAATTATAACAAAGTGAATTAAACATTCAGTTTCAATCCAGGAGAGTAAACTGATTTGTTTTCCAATATATGGTGTGTTAGTTATACACTTCCAGTGTTACAGAAGATTGATAGCATTTTACTTACTGTAAAATTGGCATCCTGAAAGTGTTTGGTACTGTTGTGGTTTAATGAGGGATACACTTTGAAATACTGGAACATACAGACAATATATTCTCAGTTTGAGCTGAGGCAAAAAATGTTCTTTAGCCTAAGATAAAGTTTTGGGTGGTTAATTATTACAAAAGGTCTGTTTTGTTCCATATGCTGAGTATCTGTGTGGCTACCATGTACCAAATACCTTTTAGTGTATTTGTGCCTGTGACTGCTGTGGTATTGCATACAAAATATTACAGTATAAATAATATTTTCTAACTCCATATGTCCCCATATGTTTATCTTTACTTTTTCTACACTGAACTGTCATCATCATTCTTCTCCTTTAAGTAAACGTGTATTAACCAGCTATTATGTTCACTTACATTTACTTGTATTTACCAGAACAATATCATCTAAAACAGAAACTCCAAATGCTATTAGAAGTAAGCATGGTTTTGTAGAAGCTTTATAGAGAATAAGTTTAGGATAGTGCTGTGATCCTTGCAAATGTGAAGCAGATGTAACCCAGCTAGGCAACTGGGATACAAAACTGCTCAGTGGTTCTCTTCCAGAATGGGGAGCTGAGTGCTGGGAATGGCCCCAGGCTTCTCCCCTGTTCAGCTCATGCTACTGGAGCTGGAATTATGCCGGTCCTCATGCTGGCTCTGGCGTGTCCCCCCACCTGGTACCACTAGAAGAACAAAGCAGCTTCGGCAAAAATAGTCCATGAGAATTAATTTTTTTAATTTCTTTTTTTTTTTTTTTAAAGCCATACTGTAAGTTGGGGAGTGATGCTTCCCCTTCCCTGCTGTGTTTGGGATGCAGTCAGTGCACTTTGCAGATTGCTCTTCCAAGGCAGCCTGAAGGCCACAGCCCTCAGACATCATGGTTGTTATTGTGGGAGCCTGGAAATCATCACAGAGTGGTGTGTAAAAGCCACAGACTAAGGGAGCAGACAGTAACATGATAGCAGTTTTGCTGTGAAATATTGTCCTTGTGGCTGCAAATGTTTTCTCCTTTGTAGACCAGGTTAGTTATGGTACTAGTATGCTACAGTCCCTGGCTTAAAAGACAAAAGTTCAGGGAACTTATTTTTCTTGTGTGCTTCCTCTGGCAACTTCTTCCATCTTTTTTCTCCACTGAGGCTGTCCTTTCCTGATGTGATCTTCCACATAGCCACTCTGTCCTCTCTGGCATGTCTCCTCCCAGAGCTGTTCTCCAGAGCTGATTAAGCTAAGTCTACTCTGTTTTCTTGGGATGCTCGAGCTCTTGTTCTGAAGGTAGCCCAGAAGCCATCCAGCAGAATGTGTTTGTGCGTCTCAGCACTGTGCTACATGATTTTGTTTGGTCACTGCAGAGCACAGATGGAGTAAGCCTTGTGTGTACATGGAGTGCAGGCAGGGTAAGTGTGTATGCCCTTCCAGAACATTGCCTGTGCATAGTCTTAGTGCTCAGTCTGTGCTCGAGAATATTCTGTGGAGCAGGATGGTGAGTGCAGTGTTGCCAGGTAGTGTATTTTGTTAAATGGCAGTGTATATGTAAACACCTGAAAGCAAGTACCTCAGCTCTGGTTCTCTTGCCCTGCATGAGCACATAGAATCATAGAATGGTTTGGGTTGGAAGGGACCTCTGGAGGTCATCTAGTCCAAACCCCCTGCAGTGGGCAGGGCCATCCCCAACTAGATCAGGTTGCCCAGAGCCCTGTCAAGCCGCGCCTTGAATGCCTCCAGGGATGGGGCCTCAACCACCTCCCTGGGCAACCTGTTCCAGTGTCCCACCACCCTTGTGGTGAGGAACTTCTTCCTAATGTCCAGTTTAAATCTACTCCTCTCCAATTTANAAGCTCATGAGGTTCACCTGGGCCCATCTCTCAAGCTTGTCCAGGTACTTCTGGTTGACATCTTGCCCCTCCAACTTATCAACAGCACCCCATAGCTTGGTGTCATCTGCAAACTTGCTGATGGTGCACTCAATGCTGCTGTCGATATCATTTATAAAATTATTAAACAGTACAGGCCTGTCCTGGTTTGACCAGAAGAACTGATTTACGTGACACAGCTGTTCCTTTTCATTTATTCCTGCATGCTTACAGGCTTCAGTCCCACTGTGCAGCTGCAACTTTCATTTTCCTTATCAGTTCCTCCTGGCAAATTCTTTCGTGGGCGAAGGAAGGGGGAGGGTGAAAGAAAAAAAGATTCAGCTCTCATCTTCTTAAAGAGGAAATGTCTCTCTTCAAAGGGAATATGACGTACAGAAGATCCTTAATGTCTCTTTCTCTTCACTTTTAGTCACCCTATGACAAGACCCCAGTACAGAGCCCTGAGGGACACCACTTGTCACTGATCTCCAGCTGGACTTCGAGCCATTAATCACTACCCTCTGGATGCGGTCAGCCAGCCAGTTCCTTATCCACTGAACAGTCCACCCATCAAATCCATAGCTCTCTAACTTGGCCAGTAGAATGTTATGGGGGACCATGTCAAAGGCCTTGCAGAAGTCCAGATAGATCACATCCACAGGTTGTCTCTTGTCCACTGAGGTAGTCACAGTATCGTAGAAAGCCACTAGGTTTGTCAAACAGGATCTTGTATGCATGTCTTGTATAGTCTATTATCTTCACTTGATGGTTTTAGTGCTTGCTTTGCACTGAGCTACATGACTACAAGATATTCCGGATGAGGACAGAGCTCATGGTAAAGTATTTACTCCATCCTGGAGGTGTACAGATGCTTTTGTGCTGCTCTTCTTTGTTTATATGCTGCCCTTGCTTCTTGTCTAGAAAGTACATGGTAGCAATTTCCTAAACAAAACTCCAGTACTTCAGATACCAGTGGAGGCATCAGTAAATGTTCAGCTTTCCAAATTACTTTTGTTCCCACTTTAAGTATATATATAGACACACATTTATAAAAAGCAGTTGTGAACTTTAAAGTTCACTAATTTATTTTCCTTTCCTTCTGTTCTGAAATTTTATTTTTTACACAAGGGTTTATCTCTTCAAATTGCAGCACTTAACTCTCATTTCTCTCATGTCAAGTTATTTATTCCCTTGTTCTGTCTCCCTCCTCCTCCCTCTCTTTTGCCATTTCCCTGAACAACTCACTGTCTAAAGAGGAAATCTCTGGGACTCACGAATGTTGTGTTGTTGTTCATGCAGAGGTGTACGTCCAGACTCTTAGGAAGTTATTACTGCTGTTGCTTGTGAACTGTCCCTTCCAGGAAACCATTTCAGAGCTTACATCTTTCCATGATTTGGTTCTTGACAGTCAGCACTGGAGACCAAGATGCAGCTGTTGAGTACAGTTTCCAAGTGTTCTGTAATAGGTACTCCCTGGGCAGTCATTTGTGGGTTTTAAAACCTACCACTGTTATTGTGGAAAAGACCAAACCAGAGCTTTGATGTCTGTGATGTAATGTGGGCAAAAAAAAATACAAGCCCATTTTGTAGCTGGTACTTCAGGTGTGTACCTTACCACTCCATTATGATATCAAGCTCTTGGCATGTACATAAAGTGTTTTTCTTTGACTTTCATCTGTGAACTTGCTCTTTTCTGACTAGTCCTGAGTTCTGTCTGTATGTCAACATAAATTCAGCTAATGGAGCATTACTATTGGTTAACAAAATATATCTGTGCACTTAAACCATTTGTTACTAGTTTGTAAGGCATTTGAAAATAAATCCAAATACATTTCAACTACTTATAGGCTCAAATCTCAGGGAGAACTTTCTGATAAGTAAATGCAAAGCAAGATCACAGAATCACAGAATCGATCGGG
>VWZO01000976.1:474327-642879 GCA_013396975.1 Bucco capensis | reverse complement strand
CCCCCCAATAAACTACTGCAGCAATTTAAATCCTTTCCCAAGTTAGTATCATTTTATACATTTGCCAATGAAAAAGTTTTCCTACACTCAAAATGTCTACAGAAGTACTCCATTTAACTAAGTCCAGCAGAATCAGCTTTTTTACCCTTAGCAATTTTCTCTCTGGAGCAAAACATCATTATGTGATTGAAAAGGACATAAGGTTCTTTAGATGTAAAAAACAAGGAAAAGTGATCTTTGAGCTATAATTTGCCTGGCATGTATATTCACAGGCACTGGAAGTATCAAAGTCTCATATCACTGCCTAAAAACAGAAATAGAACCTGCAGTAATCCCAAACTCATTCCTGACCTGATCTGTCACACACGGTTTAAAGTAAGTGTGCCAGTCAATGCTAAAATAGTTATTGAGCATGATATTGCAAAAACTGATGGATAAGAATACTGTTCAAGAATAATAATAATATAAATACAAGATACACTGCTTGATAAAGGCTATTAATGTACATCAACTTTGTACAGCTAATACAGAACATCAGCATGAATTTAGCATGGTGTAATCTAAGAAATACAGCTTTCTTCCTTTTGTTTAAATGATGGCTAATCACATTGGTTTACCTACTAAATACAGTCATGCAGTGAATAGGACTATTTTAGAGTATAAAAAGATATGACATTCAAGAGAACAGTATTACACATAGAAGTGAGATAGCTATCAATTATTGGCTGCTTCTGTATTTCTCATTTCAGCAAATTCTTAGAAATGCAAGTTTGAAACAAATGTATCTGGAAGAAAACAATGCAAGAGAGAAAAGAATGGTATTTGAAAAGAAAGAAGGCTCTGAGCGCCCCTAGAGGTTTACCAGGGCACAGCAGCCTTTCAGATGATTGCTGCAGTTAAAACGGCAAGGAAAGCTAGTCCATACTGAACGCGTTAGCAAAACACTTTAGTATAACTATGCAAAGCTCCCTGGACTTCGTGTTTTCTCATCTCAGGTTTGCCAGAAACACTTCACAAATTATTTATGAGAACCTTTGCCTACATCCCACTGAGACAGATTTTTTTGTTGTTGTTTCATGCCCTTCATTATCAGTTTCAGACGAGATAAAACAAGTAGGTAATTTTTGTTTCCAGTGGTCATGTAAACCCCTATGGTTTGGTTACTAAGTTTACATAGCTCTGGGCAGTTTATGCGAACAATGGTTCCATGTAGATTATCAGATATGGCAGGTAAGAAACAGCTATCCATTTTTCTTTCTGGAAGTAGAAGCGAATTCAGATCTAAGCTTTCTTTCTCATGAGTGAACATGTTTTAAAAATTACGATTCAAACCTGGGCTAGGATCTCACAGCTCTAAGAGAACACAGGAGTGTTAGTAAAGAATATATATTTGTATTTCTAAAACAAGACACAAATATTATATCAAAACATAAAACGAGGCTAAATGTATCTGGCCCTCAAGCTTCTTACCTCACTTACCACTTCTGACAGTTTTTTTGCGTTCATATTTACTGGTGTCTCAAATACACTTGTGAATGCATTGTTTTTTGGATTATGCCTAAAAAAGGAAAGCATAAAAGGATGTTAGGAATGTACCAGACAGACCACCAGAAAGGCTGTCTTTGAGCACTCAAAAACACAATACCAGCCTCCACCCTCTATACATAACTTTTCCCCCACTCATACATAGATCTCAGATTACATTCAAGTTATTATTGTATGGAGTAGGTGCCTAGAGCAAAATTAATTTTAATGATCGTCATATCAATGCTGTGTTTCTAATAACAAAAGAGAATAATAAAATAAAAAACAACTGTCATCTCTTCTTTTTCTGCTAACAAATTTGACAGGAATTGATCATTATAAAAGAAAAACTTCCTAGAACAAACCAACTCCAAAATCTGCATTTTATACATTTTCTTGATGATTAGCTCAATATTGTTAACTCTTAACTGTTGATTTTGAAAGTGCTAAATTTTATGGTTGGGTTTATTTTCTTCTCACAATACTAAAATGGAACTTAATTTGGTATCTTTTAACAAACTGGGCAAATGAGGAAGCTTTATAGAGAGTATCAAGGATTTCCCATCATTTCTGATTTACATAAATCCAAACATATGCACAAAGGCACTAATAGTACATAATTTCACATCAAACACAGGACCAGGCTGAGTCCAAATGGTGATTTTTCTTTTATATAAAAATGACTTAACATTTTAAATCTTTGCTTTTCCAAAAAAAAAAAACAGAAGGAAACACACTTACGCTTGACAGTAAGGCTTTTTCTCATGGCTAACAAAGTTGTTTACTGTTAACATCATCTTGCATACTTCACAGTGAAAACAGGCTTTATGCCATGTCTGGAAATAACAAAAAACAGACACCAAACAGAGATGATTTGTAGTTCATTATTATTCTGTTGAGTTTTAAATCTCAGTATCGATCCTTAACATTCGTTTTGTGATTTGAAGAATTTTTCTTCAAGTATAGGCCTATTATTAAGTTATTTCAGTTCTGAACCCAGTTATGAGTGAAAAATTTTTGGAACCGAAAGATTTGCACTGTGTTAAAAGTGCCAATCTTAACATTTATTATAGTCCAAAATAATAAAGAAAGAGAACTGACCTGATCTATACAGTTAATCTTCTCAGCAGGGTAAACCCCATAGCCACATCTAGCACAGGGCTGCACATTCATCTTGAAATCCACAGAGTGAAAAATATATAGGTTTATACAAAAGGTTCAAAGAGTATGAAAGTGACTTTTTGGCCTGTGCAAAGCACACTCTAGACACTCCAGTCAGGGCCTTTTGCCGTGGTCAATGACTCCCATTAAAGCTCTGAATTGAAGTCTGTTGCTTCGATTGCTGACCTTCTGTTTCAAAGTCAGCTGCAGGCTGGCTTTTAAAGCTGCCACTTAGTAAGAGCGGTTATTTTGGCAACTGTGTCAGTGCGTAAGGGAGGGTAGCAATATCCTTCTCTAAATAGAAGAATGAACTCACAGAAACGAATCATGTCCATGTGAACGTTAGAGACTGATCATTTAGTATTTCAGTTTTGCCGTAAAGCCAGTTGTCATAAATCTAGGATGAAGTGAAAAGTATACACAGCAGCAGCAGTTTATCATAGTCTCTCCTCACCCTGAAATACAAAAAGTAACCTCATGGAGGACTACTCTGTGTTTAGGAGCAACCTCACATTAGAAGGAGGTACCACTAGAGACTCAGGTCAGAGGTGGGTTTGGAGCTTACTGGTCCTTTGGGCCAGAGATGGGTTTGGAGTTTCCTGGTCCTTTGTTGGATCTAGAAGACGTACATCACCCTTATCCCTGCCAAGTCATTACATTTTTCCCATGGTGCCATTTCTGTTTCACCTTATATGTTGAAGGGCAGCAGAGCAGAGCACACTCATTTCTCATGTCTCATTCTTCAACCTAAAACTCCGTCTCCAGGTGTAGGAGGATGCACAGCGAAAAGGGTAGAGCCTCTTATCTGAAAGAGTCCTAAAAATGATGGGTACAAATCCAAACATCTACCTCCTACAGAACAAATTTCAGAAACGAACTATTTACTTCTGAAAATAATGAAAAAAGCAGCTATTTAACAGTGTTCACAAGGATTAGGCTGGCATAGATCAGAATACAAAAATTCTTTAGTCAAATAACAGTAGAGTATTATTATGCTTGATATTAGGGTTCAAGTAAGTTATTAGGGTTGTCAAGTCTGCTCCAAACAAAAGAAGTTATTAAATTCTACTGGCTACAAATGGTCAAGATTTGAGATTTACATTTCACTAAATCATAATATATACAGCTGTAGATCTCCACAACCCATGGAGACAGCTAAGAGTTATCTCAATACAAGTAAAAGTCTACTTAGTCATCCATGCATCTGCACCACTTCCCACATCTGCTGCAGTCCTGGAATACCGCTAAGCACTTTCCTTTTCAAAAATTACAAACAATTCAATCAAAATAATTTCTGTCCAAACCTTCTGGATATGTTTAGAGAGCCTCCTAGGCATCTCTCCATGGAGTTACACAGTTCTGCTAAACTTACTACTTTTTCTGAATGCTGACAATGTACTGGCACCACATACTGTCAGCAACTGGTGTGCTGAAAATAGAGTCTCTAATCTGAAAAGCAATGGGTATGGCACAAAGTCCTGAAAACACTTGAGGCCTTTCAAAGTAAGTAATTAATATCAGCATCTAAACAGATGTATTTTATTAAAAAAAAAAAAGTTCACATCACAATTTCTTGTATTAAAATAACTGCTGAATTAGCTCATGTTATTCCTTTTGGGATCAGGAGTAATTTTATGTTGATCAAGGTACATCACAATAATATTTACCCTGCTCACACCTGTGAACCAAAATAGTTTGGGATTATTCCAGTTCCCTTCTCACACAGCTTTTCATCTTGTCCCAGATTGCCATTCTGTTTATGCAAGTGACCTATCTTAGGGTCACAGTGGCCAGGCTGTCTCCTCCTTATTTAGCACTGGGCACAAAACCACCTCTTTGTGTTTATCTATTCGTCCTAGTTGTCTTCATGCTATCTGAAACCATGCTAGAGCCCTTGCCTCAGATTTTGGCAAGAAAACAGATACACGACCTGCTCCTGTCTCAGAACAGACAATACAATGGTTAAGGCCCTCCTGAAATAAATTCTGAGAGTTGCTGAAAGCAGGACATCCCTGAACCACACCAAAACATAAAAGACTTCAGAACTCAGAACAAATAATTCATCCAGGTTTTATCTGAATACCAATGATCCATAACAGGACTCCAGCCTGGAGCATCAGTGTATACAGCCCATAAGCACTGTGCACCCAGAGAGCACATCCAGAGAACAATCCCTGAGAAGAATGAGACCATGTGTTCCTTACAAGAGGCCTGTCAAGACAGCTAGAAGTTCTTTATTTCATATATAAAACTTGCATCATTTCAAGATATACAAAGCCTGTATTTTTCTTTTCACAGCAACACACATTTCCAGTTTGGCTGGAAATTAGCAAACACGTTTTCCAAGTTCTCCTGCTTCTCCCAGTTTACATCATGCTCAAGAAGAGAAGTAGGGTAAGCCACAATGTTCTATATAGCTACTACCTTTCTCAGCCATGATTCTTCCCTCACATACATTGTGCGCCACTTCTGCTGGAGTCTATTGAAGATTTCCCCATTTCAGAGCACCTCAAAAGTGTCCTGTTGCATGGTCTGTTCTTTACCACCCTGGATTAAAACTGAGTTGCTAACAGAAAGGAGAGTTTATTGAAAAACAAGCATTTTATGGTCTCATTACAAAGTATGCACTGCATTTTGATCATGCAAGAAATTAAATCACAAAACCAGCACAAGTTTGTTATCTTGACAAATCATAGCAAGACATTTTCTCTTCAGTTAAAAGCTTATTGTGGCTTTTTTCCTCCTTTTAGTGAGGCCCCATAAAGGCTTTTTGATTTCAATGAGAATCTTAAAAGGCTTTACTTAACAGTAGAACCTTAATCAATGTGGTTTAAAAGGACTGCAGTTAGGTGTAAAGTACAAGGAGATAGTACCTTGAAAGTGTAAATTAGGAGGAAGAAACATTGTTACCTCTTAAATCTCCTTACATTCATTGAATTAACTGGATAAAAAAATTTGGAGCATGTCTGCATTCTGAATTTGAATCTAAAAAGCACACATTACTTACAGTAAAGTAACCTCTTAACAGACATCCAAGTCAGGGCAACTTTCCCTGTCACTCTTGAACAGGGACAGTGCCTGTGTACCCACATGAATAATGGGAAGCCTGACACAACAAACAATGGCAATCCTATCTTTCATTTGTTTGAAAAAAAGAAAAGGTGCTGTTTTGCTACACAAACCAGGGGTGTTGTCCACCGTTAAAAGCTTCATATAAAAGTTCAAACACTAGACCAGCCTCATCATGACCTTCTCTGAACCACATGGTTAATTACTTACTTGCACTTGGGACCTTTTGTCTCATATAGCCTCTCCATGTTAGTCAAATTTAGCATGGCAGCAAACCCAGCTTACAAAAATATTGAAAGCAAGCTGGTAAAGATTTATCTATGCCAGTAACTCCCAACACTTGAAGAAAAACCTCTAAGGGACTGCATCCAGACTTCTACAGTAGCTTTTTACATTTTTGCTGTTTTGGAAACTAATCAACAACTGGTTACATTTCATGACTAAAAGGATTTGTGCTTACACATCCTCTTTCTTGCTAGTTTCAGGAAGACTTGAAAGTATGGGAATTCTGCCAATGCTTCTAAGAGAGAAAGTGAGAGGGAGTAGAGAGAAATGGAAAGAAGAACTAACAGTCCAAGAAGTCATCACTGGTACAGAGCAGAGAAAGAACTGGTGAGGATGCACTACAATTTAAGCTGAACGCTTGAAGAAAACTGTGCAAAGCACGCACAGCATAGCTCACATGCATACAATGAGACTTCCAGTGCCTAAGTACACCCATTTATTATGTATCACAACCTAAAAAAGACCCAAGTTTAAAACTTGCAAAACATGGCATGTGTAACACATGACCTCTGGCTGATTACCAAGAAATTCCATCCAAACACATACACCGAGCTTACTGAAATACATTATTCTATGGAATTTCATAAAGCTGTGGTGTGCCAAACCACACCACATAGCCTCCATGTTCCCTGCAGCATATCAAAACTATCCATCTTTTCTTGCCAAATATATAGCATCTTAACTACTGTCGTTTAGGAGGGAATACCCTGCCAGTTGTTCAAATCCTCCATCCTGAAAGCATCCCCACACCTGCCTCCCAGGTCTCAGCAAAGCCCCATCCTTCTTGTCACACATGTGCAGAATGCAGCACACCGTTATTATTCCAGACAGGTACCATTTAGTTGCCTCAAGCCTTCTAGTTTGTACCTGCCATCTACCTTTCAATTTCCCAAAGGCATGCTCCATTGTCATCCTGCAGCTGCTTATGTGGTAGTTAAATACTTACTTTCTACAATGCAAATATCCAGTCAAAGGCTTCATTATTAATGTTTGTAGGGAGTAGGCTGAGTCTCTGGGGATAAGAAAAGGAATGCCAATGCTATAGGTATAAATATTGCTGGCTCTTACCCCTGCCCAGTAATGTATACAGCCAGCTGTGCAATATTATACATGAGAATTTTTTCCTTCCTGACCCCTCCCCAGGTAGCAATCACTCCATGCCCTGCAGCAAGATACTTACTTCTACTATCTTTTTAATTTCTCCCTTATTCATTACTGAAAACAAGTGATATTTTCTGAAAAATCTATCATCTTATCCTGCATTAAAATATGTTAATCTAACCAGTAGTAAAGATAGGTATTGCAGCACACTGAGGAATCAACTCTTCTCTTTGTGAATGTCAGCAATCAATATGAAAATAGAAAAGGGGATCAACAGTTTGAGTCATAAATTCCCCATACATAATTCTGTTAGTAAACTCCTGAAAAATGGCAAGCATTATCAGATACAATACCACTTTTTCAATAGCAATACAATGACTTTTAAGGAAAAAATCATTTCTGTGTCTTCTAATTTGACTCTGTAGGCTAGATGGCAATGGATAAACATTTTCATCAAGATAGAGAAGGTCACAGTTGGCAAATAGCTTCTGGATTTCCTAGGCAACCCCCATACACAGTCAGAAAGTACATTTGGGTGTTCTAAAGTTCAGATACCACTGCCAGTCATTGCTGGTGACAGCACAGGCTCCCTCACCTCCTCTCCACACACTGACTTGAAGATCTATACATTTCCAGTGTCTCTGTTGCCCATAATGATCCATTATGGATTTGGAAGTGGTGCTGTCTTCTTGAAAAGAAGCAGCTAACAGATGGCATGAAAGGAACCATGGGATTCCGTTAGTTTGATATTCAGGAGAAAACTTTGGTTATGTATCCAACCAGGAGCTACAGGCATAATCCCACGAAGCAGAGACCTGCCCCAGCAGCAGCATGCAGATGCACGGCAAGAGCCACTGCGCTGTTCAGACACTCCTCCATCACATCGAAGCAGTGACCTGTCGCGAAGCAAAAGGCTGTTTGTTACTGTGCCTGTGTTTTGTGCCAATTATGCGACAGTTACACTGAAAAATGTCACTTTGATGTAAATCTCTTCAGGTAGTGAATGTTAAACACCACACACTGCTGGGTAGGTGTATGATTTTGCAGGATTGGAGCCCACAACCAGGAGTAATTAGCAAGACTGCCAATCTCCAGTCCCTGTACTGGACTGCTGGGCCTGATTCAACAGCTACACAGTAGGATATCGTAATTAGCAGAGATGCAACACACTGAATAATTGGAAAGATAAGGAAATGCCACTGAAGTTCATGTAAGGGAAAAAATGTCCTTAGATCTAGACAATTTCATGTCACCATGAAACTTAAGGCTCTGCTTTCCTGGGGTTGTGACGGAGTACAACTACTAAAAAGTGGTCATTTTTTCTGCGCGCCGAGCCTCTCTGCCAATGGAGTGGACTGGGGAGAGGGGCAGGAGAAGCCCTCGCTGCCTCCGGCCCCACACCCGCCCTACAGCCGCTACACTGGGCGAAAGCAGTGGCGAGGCGATACCGCCTCTGGGAACAGGCGGAAGCCGGAGCTCTGGCGGGACGGCCTCGAGTCAGCGGAGCTCGCCCCGCCCCAGGGCCGATCAGCGGGACACCGCTTTCGCTTTCTGTTCTGCGTCGCTGGAACCCGGCGCCAAGGCAAGCCCCGTCCCCTTCTCAGCCCCCTGTCCCTCCGCGTCCCGCTAGCTGCCCTGCCTGCTCGCCTCCGGGAGACTGCACCAGTTCCCTGCACCCGAAGGTCGGCCTACCGCCTTCCTGCTTCCCGCCTCCCGCCCTTCCCTCAGCGGGCTGCTGCCTCCTGCTCCCCTGCGCCTTCTTCTATCCTGGCCCTCTGTCCACGCCTCCCACCCTCCGCTCAGCCCTCCGCTCAGCCAGCCGCTGCCTTGCGGCTGCTCTGCGCTTTCTCTTTTCCTAGCCCCTCTGTTCCCAGCCCCGGGACCTCGCTTGCTGCGCTCATCTAACGCCCGCGGCAGAGGAGTGGAAGGAAGTAGCTCTTTCTCAGCACGGGTCACCTGGGCCCTTTGCGTGGTTGCAGCGGCGGCGCAGCCGTTTCCTGAGAGAGGGCAGAAGCCCGTGCAGTGCGATTTGTGGTGTGTGTAGGCGGTAGCCTTGGCAGTGCTGGATTCCTCCCCCGGCTCTGCTTCCCCGTGCGCTTCCTCGGCCGCCTCCCTGCCAGCCTGCGGGTTCTTCCAGTCTTACTTTTTAAAAAGATGATTTAAAAGTGATTTTGTCAAAGCCGAATCTAGACTTTCATGAGGTGCTGTTGCTCTCGGAGAGCTCAAAAACCTCAGGCAGTGTTCCGGGCCACAGTTGGAGTGGTGCTGGCAGCTTGGTAGCTGCAGGGCTTAGCTGGTGGCTTCTGAGCTGCTGCAAGGTCACCAGGGTGGTTTTCAAGATACATGTAAACATGTTACTCTTCTGAGTAAATGTATTATAAAGGCAAGTTTAATCTTTATAAATATGGGGAAGGACCAGGGATTGCTGCTGCTTTTGCTCATGAAAACCTGGAGCCAGCGCTGGACAAGGTGGCTCAGTGCATCCCACCTCGAGTGAAAGAAGGGGTCCTGCACTGGCTTCACTGCTTGCTTTTCCCGCCCCTCGCGCGCTGAGTTGTTAGAGGTCATTGCACTATCAGAAAAAGTACTGCTTTCTTCTTGAAGGTTTCTGCAGCTTAATGATCTAAAACTTCCTGAGTGGGCAACTCATTACATGGAAGAGCAGGAGAGAGAGACCATTTTTTCATCAGCAGAAAATTAGATCAGCTCAGCCTTGTTGTCTACCAGTGCCTAATGTCAGTTTCGAGATGAGTGATGCTGTTCCAAGCTTACAAAAAAACCCCAAATAACTGGCTGAAATACACAATTTGTGTTAGAGCCTGCTTTATGTAATGAAAATACCTTTTAATTTCCAGGAAACACTTCACAACTGTTTCTTTGCTTAACAGCTGTGCACATATATTCATTAATCATGATAATAATATGAAATTCATATTAGGTGTTCATATAGACAAAACAGAAATAAAAACCTAGGAGTCCATCCATGGAAGAAAATAAAGGGGTTTTTTCTCATAGGCACATTTGATTGTGTATATGCAAATGAAACCACTAATATTTTGATGTTAGTTGTCCTTGCTTGTATCCCAACATACTTCTTTCCAGACTATGAAACATTTTCTGGGAACTAGATATGAGATCTTTCACCATAAAAGGATGTATACTTTTGTTCTTATCTGCATTTATGAGAGTGGTGTGAGACAAGTAGTTTTTTAATACACATGGCTGAGCATGTGCAAGTCATGTTAATTCAGGCCCAGAAATCTACAGCTACTCTGACTTGATGAAGTATTACAGAGTAAACTGACAACCTCACATGTATTTGGTTTAACACTTTGGCTTATGGAAGTATTTCTAAAATGGTAGTGTTCATTGAGGAATACTTACATTCCTGTATCTTAATGTGTAGATGTCAGGAGATCAGCATGTTGATAGCCCTACTCAAGCTGAAGATCATGATGATGTAGTTGATGCAAAGCCAGACCGAAGTAGCAGATTCGCACTTTTTGGAAAGTAAGTTACAACTATTATTCCTGTTACTGTTGTATCATACTACCCTTCTCATGGGATTTTGGTGTTCAGTTTGGTGTTCAATGTGGTCTGGGTAGGGAGATGTATGTTGTATAGGTTTAATGTATCTGATCTGTACCTTGAGTATCTCACTGTAGTATCTCCGATAAGCTCTATTTGGTAGTGAAAAGACCACTATGATCATTTAGCATCAGTTATAGTCCCTCATCTTAAACACTGCCCTTTGATAGAGCTGGGAATTAAATATGTCATTAATTATCTATTTTACTGCATTAAGCTCAGTTAGTCTTCTGCATCACTGGAATCCCCTGCTGACTATTTAAGTTAATTTAAAGCCTGGATGTGCCATCTAGGTTGTAGCACAAAGAAGCTCGCTGAGTCTGGATATGTAACCCATTACAGAATAAATTAAAAGCCTTTCATTTTAAAACATAGTAGCCTCATTGGAGTATAATCATACTTTCATTAGATGTACAGGAAGCAAGAACTATGTATTGCTTATCTGTTGTTCTGAAAACACTAGATAAATGTGATTGAAAATGCAGAAGGTGAAAAATGAACATGCAGAATTAACAAGTACAATTTACGTCAGCAAATGGCTACTTCGTATTGTGAACTTCATGGAGTTAGGGAGAGTTTATTAAAGGTGTTTATTACAAAGACTATTGTATTTACAGACAGGTTTTGATTCTTTTTAACTATTGGACATTCACATTCAAGTAAACAGTATAGCTCTGAGAAAGTACATGGAGAATATAATTTTATTTTTGCCCCTTTTTATATGAGTCTGATCAGGTGAATCTGTGAGTGAAGATGCTTTAGTCTTAGAAGACTTTTGATGTGCTGTTAAGCAAATCACTGTACTTTCTATGTCTCATTTTATCATTGCTTAAATATGTTCTATAATGTGTATGTGTATTACTGGTTTTAATAGAATCACATCATGCAAAATAGACAATATGACATTGATTTCTAAATCTTGCCAAACATTTTTCAAAGGTTTCTTTAAAACTTTATAAAATGTGTGTTTCAATTTCTGTAGTCATCATTAGAAGAGGTAATATGCTAATACTGTTATAAAACTCAAAATTAGTAATTTCTGGAGGAAAGGCAGTAATCAGCATTTCTGTCAATTTTTTTCTGTAAGAGATTTTTCAAATAATTTGACCGTGCATCAGTTTAAGGCATTTATCTCTCAGGAACTCCACTACAGTTTGAAACATCTTTCTTTAGAAGTAAAAAATTGCTCAGATTAAGTATGAGGTAATTGAGAAAATTCAGCTTAGCTTTTGTAGAAAAAAAATTAGTCTGAGAAATCTTTCAGAGCTTCTTGAAGAAAGTGATGATTGCCTGAAGAGAAATGAGTTGATTGACAGCACGTCTTAAAAATCCAAGCACAGTGACATGGTCTTTGTCTTCTAGAAAGTGAAACTCTTTTGGCCTAAAGGAAGGTAGAAGAGGAACGTAAGTGGATGAAGGAAGATGAAATATCATCTAAAATCATGACTGTTTTGGAGGACAAAGTGAATAGAGAATGATCATTCCTTGTACCTCACAGGAAATCTAGGGGCCATCCAACGAAAAGTTCGTGCCGTAGTTTTAACAACCAATAAGGTGTAGTTTTTGGATGAGTTCAGAAGAGATTAGACGTATTTGTGGAAGAAAAGTCCAGTGGGAACATTGATATTTGGTGTAAGACGTTCCTAAATCAGGTTTCTGTGAGAACGTATTCTGTATCCAATTTTTTGTATTTGTTTTCTTAAACTCATTACTGGTCAGTAGCAGATAATAGGCTAGATGTACTTTTAGTTGGAACCAGATGGCCCTGTGTCTTGATTACTAAAGCTTCATTTTGGCAACATGAAGTTAATATCTGTAAAATAAGATACCTAAAAAACTTTAGATTGACTACAATTTTATGGTCCATTGTTTTGTTTCAGCAACCCAGTTTTTACCAGCTGTGTGGTATTTTCAGTGAAATTCTACATTGTATTTCATTTATTATTGCTTAAAGTACATAAGCTCAATAGGAAAGTAAGTAACGTGTTGTTAAGTAAACACATTAAAGAGAGCAGAGCAGTGAGAAACTGAATTCAAAGCCATGCAGATGTTTCCAGTAGCTTCACAGCTCCAATTCACCATTCTCTGGCTGTGACCAGAAGTTTATCTAGCAAAAGCAGTAGTAGAAATAAGTGAAAATCTTACTCACTGCAGTGTAATTCTCTTCTGAGAAGTCTGTGAACCTCCTGTTTTACCTTGTAGGCCATAAGGTGCAGAATAATCACAGATTGGCAAAATTCTTCTAGCAGCACCACAGTTTAGGGAAATTATTATTTACATATTTCCTTTTCTTTGAGAAAGTGCTAGTACTTCGTTTATGTTGGTGGAGAGAAAATGTTTAGTGGGCAAAAGAGCTGAAAAAAAGTTTGAATTAACATCTGCCGGTAATGTTTAGTTAGGGTTTTTTAGCCACTAGATGGCAGGAGGGCATCAGTTTTGTTTGCTGCAGAAATGAGCAAAAGTTGGGGAGCATTAAGCAAAAAGTTGTGTTTCAGAAAGGAGAAATAGCAGGATACACTCTGGCAAGTCTGTGTGCAACAAAATTTTAAAACGTGGTTAAACAAATATTGAGCTGAAGATTTCAAGTGTGTATTTAAATTCTTTATGTGGTAGTTAGAAAAAAACAAGAATTTTTCCTGTAGACATTTTTCTTTTTTATGCTCTATGTGCTCCTGTTACATTTTCAGGGCTTTAAAAATAGTCTCACTTCTCCGCAGGATGATTTAATATCTTCATTGGTATCTTTTCTCTTTTATTGGGGAACTCTGTTAGGAGTTCAAATACAGCAAATGTATTTCAGCATCCAGGAAATGTAAGGGGAAATGGAATAAAGTTGTGGTTTCACTGTGTTAAGCAGAGCTAAGATTCCTTTTACTCCTAATGAAAGTTATTTTTTAAAAAACAAGAACAAAAACTAACCCCCCCCCCAAAAAAAAAACCAAACAGAAAAACCCCAACAAAGCTGCACCTGAAAATTCCCAAGGCTTGGTAGATACATACTGTCAATAATCATGGCTGTGTTGAAATCCAGACGCTGCCTTGAATAATACCCTATATCTTTTATCATAACTTTTGCAGTTTTGATATTAAAATACAGTTCTGTTACAGATTTTTCAGTGACAGAATATTACAGATCTTTCAAAAATAAATATTGCTAAGAAAAGTATCTCTTTTATCTTTAGATAGAATCAAAATGGCAAGTTACTTTAAAATAAATAACAGCTCATGTATCATTACCAGAAGTTATGCTCTGGGCTGCAACTCAGAGGTCTGAACTGAACTCTTGGTTTAGCCTCGCATTTCCTTTATGTATCTAAACAAATCATTGTGTGCCTTAGTCTATCCCATAAACAGGCGATGATCTTTCATTTTACTATCCTACTTTCAAGTCTAGCACAACATAACTTCAACTTTGTTTGAAGTTTGTAGGTTGTGCCTTGAACATGCTAGATATCAATGTATTTTCACCCAAAGTACTGGACATAAAATTTCAGAAGCAGTAGCTTCTGGCATCTGTAATCTGTTAAAGTTAATTCCTACAAAGACAGTAAAGAGATTTTTAACACAGAGCAACAGGAATCTTTTGTTCTCATTACTGTCTTTTAAGGCAGAGGGGTTTTTTTTATTATTTTTTTTATTGTCAGTTTTTGTTACATCTGAAACTCAGCTTCTGGACAACACCACAGGAGTATTTAACAGTTACTGAAATTTTTGGTCACTTCCTGTACTTTCCCTTGGATGCTTACTGGGAGTACCATGTAGGAAGTACCCAAGTATCTTGAAATAATGTCCTAGTCTACAGTGTAAGAATTCATTCATTCACCATCAGTATTTGTTTCCTGTCACCTTAGAAAGTTTATCTTGTGAAGCACAGCAAACACTGGATTATCTATGAACTGTATTGGTAGCAATCATAACAGTGAGTCACGTATCTTAATTCCTTTTTAGTGTAGTAATTTGTTTCCTTAATTACAAAATACCTCTGGGCTGTGACCATACAAAATTTGAAGGAAAGCTGTAATGTAGTGTCATTTTTAAGCTTTCAAAGGAATCAAAACCAAATTAAGCCAAATTTATAATAAATCAAAACTGCTTGAGAGTTAATATATAGGAAATAGTTCTATGAGTTAGAATGCAAAGAGGTTTTGGAAACTGTGGATGTTAATTTGCATTATTTTCTGTGCAATGTAATTGTGTAAATATTGTAGTAATGATGTATCAGGTTTTGAGAGAAGGAAGAAAGATACATTACAAAGCAAAGTCTGTTGTCTCACCTCCATCTCAAGATCTGCTGTATTTTCCTGCACTCTTGCATAGGAACAGTGATAGAATCAGAGCGATGGGAGCATGTTTTTCGCTTGTCAGCAAAGGTAGATCAGGCCTGCATGACCTCAGCTTGCAGGGTGATAGCTATGAGGGTTTGAATAGCCCCATAGAAAAGTCCAGCGTGACCCACTGCTGACACATGCGAATCTTTGGGCCTGAACACACAGAGCATCCTGTTTCACTCTCCGATGTAACCCTGAGCATGGTGGGCTCCTAGCATTAGCAAAGAAGATTAGACTTGCTCTTGAGGACAAGCTGAAGCTGTTTTCAGATGCAGTGTGGAGTTCCATTTGATGATGAACCAAGGTACTGTAGAATGTTATTTTTCTTCTTTCCTCTGTGCCACCTGTTTGGAAATCTTATGAATGAATACCCTAAAAGAGTTCAGTTTAATTATAACTCCACTGGATTTTGCAGTTGCTAATCCTAGCCAGAGCATTCTCTGAGAAATAGTATTGCTTTGTTAATTGGTTTTAGTACCTATGATAGATAAAAGAGGCTTCATTTTTTTTTTTTCGTATAACTGGGAGTTGCCTATGTACATTATACTACCTAGGATATGATTATGCAAGATTTCAGTTTCCAGAACACCCATGGAAAGCTTGTATGTTGTATGCTTTCCAGAAATGAGCAGAAAGCCTTTCATAAGCAATATTCTTTATTTGTAAAATTTTACCTTTTGAACATTATTTGAATACTGTGTTGTGAGGCCTGCACAGTATATGCCCTGCAGCCCATTAGGAAGCTGAAGAATTACAAACTGAAGGTTGAAAGTTTAGAAGTGACTTTGGTTTAGTCCTCTCTGCTGCAGCCTTTACACCACAAAATTGTCATGTAGGCTGTAAATGATACTTAAAATAGGAAGTGTACAAAACCAGATACTTCTACCTGTTTCTTTTTTTTTTTCCCCTCTTCTTTTTGTAACTGTTGCAAAATGTGGACAATGTTGGACATAATAATAGTCTGTGTTGAAACTTTTTAGAAAGTGTAGCTGGCTTAGTCTCAGTGGTCTTTGTTGGCTTCATTTGTATGTAATAATAAAATTGCAGCCATGGTTTTGATATGAATTATGTTAAGGCCATCACTAACACATAGTTTAAAGGAGAGGAAGATGTATTTAGATGTCACTGTCAGAACTCCAAAGATATATATAAAATACAAAATATGCCAGAAGTTGTAGTCTAAGGCTTGCTTTTTCAAACAGCTCAACTGCTTTCATTACACAGTGACTTTCCAGTTGTCCTGGACTGGATTTCTCTGTTTTCCAAGTTCTGAGAGAAGATTCTCCCTCCAAATTGGAGAAGGATCCGAAACTAAAATGGGACAAGAAAGCTACAAGAGTAGCTCAGGGTCTGAAAAAAATCTTATAATGAGGGATTTATAATATATTTAATTTCTCTAAAGTTGAAAGATAATTTTCTTGTACTATTCAAATATAAAGTGTACTATTCAAATATATAGGCGATGGAAGATCAGAAGATAGGCACATTTTCCAATGGATCCATAAATAGATCTTTTAAAAAAACTTTGGCTATAAATCTAAAATATATTCTACAGATTAAAGAGAAGCAGCAGTTCTGTAGAAACTACTGGATAAGGATTTGTGGCTTTTGCAAGGAATAAAATGAAAAGTGTGCTCACACTGAGGTGAGTCAGTTACTGCAGTTAGCATACTGCAGCTCACTAGTTGATTCTGTTCATCTCTGAGGCTGTTGCCCTTGTGAAGCTTTATGGTAGGTGAGGCCTTATTGTGATTCAAGCTACTATACTGTCGATTGTGCTTTCAAAGGAACATACAAATAGCCATTGCTGTGGTTCAGCTGAGTAGCTGCAGTGTGGTAAACTGTAATTTCTTAACTGTTAAGCCAAGGTCCCAGAAGCCTTTTGCAGTTGACAGCAAGTAATTGTGTGCAGGCACTAGTGGTTTTATCTCTTCAGGGAAGCTAGTATGCCATAACAAAAGATAAGTGTTTGTTTCTGGACTGAGATCACTGTAAACCTCCACAGCGGATCATAAGAATGCCTTTGCTTCAAGCACTTTTTTCCAGGGACACATGGCAGTAAGCTACCTCACTCACTCTGGAGGTAAACATTGAACATATAAACAGAATAGAGGATTTAAAATTCATTCCCTAGTTTACTGTACATTACAATCAACCTGGAAAGAAGCCATGAGATCTGTATTTTATTTTATTTTATGTATTTTATTAAGTATTTTATTAAATAAGTTTGTTTTGACTCCATTTTGTAATGGGACAACTAAGAGTAAGGGATATGGAGCTATTTTCCCAAAGCTATTCAACAGCAGAAGCAAGATTTATGCTGAGTTCTCCATCCAGAGTACAACTACGTGGCTCTTAATGGATAACAGAACATATCTCCCCAGTTGAGCATTTTGGGTTGTTCAAAACTTTTCATCAAGTTAATTGAGCAAAGTATAGCTACCATATAATCTTAATAAATATTTTTACGGCTTGTGTTCTGCTATTGGAGGTGACATAGCATTGTACAGGAAACAGGGAAATACCAGGATTTCTTTTAAAAAATGCTTCTTTAAAAAGAATTTTATTTTGCAGATTATCTGCAAAATCTGTACCAGTACTGCTGCATAGGTTATATAAGAACAAAGGTAGGTTTTTAATATAATACTGTTTTTTCTGGATGAATGAACTCAATCCTGTCTTGGGCAAAGAATTTGTTAATGGTAGTTTAGGTCCCTCCCAGCTCTATTATTACCTTTATAAACTCAGTGAAATAATCCCATTGTTTACCTAACTCTTTTCTTTCAAGACTAATACAGCGATATCTTCCTTTCAAAATTAGTGTGTTTAGATGCTTTTTGGGGAACTTGTATGTTCAGTTTTGTAGGAACACTTTTCTTCTCTCTTCTAAACGAAGATTTTTCTATCATTTTGAAAAGATTCTTATTTTAATATTAGAATTTTTAAAATTTTCTTTTGACATATTTAAAAGAACTGGTTACTTTGTTGGTGTTAGTCAATCAAAGGCAGCCATCATCTGCTAATAACTTTCTTATAGGGAAGTTGAAAGTATGCAGTATTTAGTTGAACTTCCTCCTAGTATTGCCCCTTTTTCCTCAGGAGATTTTTGCTTTGGATACTAAGCTGCTTTTCAGTTTGTCTACGGGCAGATAATTTGGAAGCCTGAGTAATCTTTGCTTAAAAAGAGTGCTTGTTAAGGTGTTATCTGTGAAAAGAGGGAGATGGAAATTGCACCTGCCATTGAGGTGTATTCAGGAGAAAAGTTTTATGAGCCCATAGAGTATGACAGTTCAGTTCGAAACAGAACTGAGATCTTCCAAATGCCAATGTCTTCTGCAGTGGATCCTGTTAATGTTCATCTTAGTCTCCACTTAATATTGTAGAATGCTGCCTTCTTAGTGTGTGACCCAAGATCGCAACATCAAATGCGGTGTGATACAGGTTTAGTATTTGGTCTAGCCCTTATGGTTAGTGCTTAATACTTATCCCATATAATTTATACTTTCTGATTTTTAGCAGTAAAGAATATTCATTTTGTAAAAGACAATTCAAGCAGTGACCCATTCTTCTTGTCCAGAAATTTTGCTACTCTGCCAGCCTGATGCACTATTAATGGGAAAAGGCAACAGGATAATCTCTTATTTGCATGCAGCTCTAAATCTCCGTGACACTTTACCAAAACGGAGCTGACAAAGAACAAAGAGTCTGCCTTTAAGAACTTAAGATCTAAAAAGCTCTAGTCAGGTTTAACAAGTGTCTTTTGCTTGTTATTGCCAATAGTTTTCAAGAGAAAAAAAATTCTAAGAGGGGAGAGTGTACAGTAATTAGAAGTGTACTATGTATGGTGAAATTAGACTGGATAAAAGTATCAAAGCTGGATAAAAGTATTAAAGATGGCAGTTTGGAGAGAAGGTTATCTAGGAGTAACACATGATCCTCAGAAAACATCAGACATATGAATAGGCCTCTAATTATTGAGACTAAGGTAGAAACAGAGAACATAATATTAAAGCTTGATTTATCTTATTTATGAATTTTGTTTCCTGTTCACTTCTGTTCACATATATGTTGGAAGAATAACTGAATTGGTCTCCAGCACACTCTGTTTTACTGCACATAGCTTTATGAATTCAAACACAAACCTCTTTGCATTTTTCATTATTTCCTGTCTATCTGTTAACTACCTGTTTAAAAAAAAATAAATCTAATCCAGGATTTTCCCCGGGTAAGCAAACATAGCACTTTGTGATAAGCAGTATTTGCAAACATCACTTATTCTGTGCATGCAATAATGGAAGGAGTAGGGGTTTTAGACAGAGAGAACAGCATAGAGCCAGACAAACTGCACAAAATGAAATCAGCAATATAGGATATGTCATTTTCTTCATAGATCTTAAAAATAATGTATTTTTCCATACACTTAATCCACAGTATTGTAACTCAATGAGGAATTTATTCAAATGAAGCCTTTAAAGAGGTACCCAAATGTAGAAGTCATAAGGAAAAATCTCAGTTGTTTGTAAGGGCATTGCTGTTCTACAACATTAAATGTATGAAAGTTCTGGTGAATGTTGGTGGATTATTTGTACTGTGGACTTTGTCACTGTACCACTGCTGTGAGCTGTTATTAGTCATTCAAAGATGATCTATGATTGCACATTATATTAAAGAAGCGTACCAAAGTGAGAATTATCAGTGTTCTGTGATATTCCTTATCAAGTGAAACCCAACTGTACTGAACTTCATAGAGCAGGAGTAAGAAGGAGTTCTCTTCTTTTGTGTGTCTGTACTTTGAATAGAAATGAATGTAATCAGTTTAGTGTTTTCCACCCATCTCTGAATGTCAGCTTCCTTAAATTGAATAGTATCATAGTTGTTGAATTTTTGTATGTGCTTAAATTTTTCAGTGCAACAACAAAAGTCCCTAACTTTCCTGGGAGAGAAAGGGACTCTAGCTGTTTTCAAAGCCTGGATATCCCTCTGCAATACCATTTTTAGAGTTCATTTTGATTAACGTGTTAATCTCATCTTAGAAAAATAAACGGGAGGGGGACACACCGACAAACAGGAAACTCCTCCCATCCTGTGACTGGGAAGTGATGATTGTGAAATTCGTCTTTATTCGGGTAATCCTCTGCCCTTAAGGCTATTTGAGTGACTGTTCTTTTCCGGGGAAAGCTATTTCTTCTACCTACTTAGTGTCACATTGCTTTTAGGGCCAAGCAACTCATGTTTTCAGAAAAACTCTGTTGGTTGATATCATCCTGTTTTTAATAGCTGTTAATGCTGATGTTTAGTAAATAGAATGACGTAGTAGTTTCTACCCTAGAAAGTGCATTTTCATTTTAATGTTTCCCTTAAGTAATGTTTTGCACTCTTCTCTTGAGAACGTTATCCTGCACTGTGCTGGTGTTGTTCCAAGGGGAGTCCATATAGTTACAGCAGACTACCTTTCTTAGAGAAGAAGGCCTTTACAGACAGTGGCTTTTGTACCCTGTACAAAAGTAGGCAATACCAGACTACAGAGCTGACATCAATTCTGTAATGTGATGGGAAATGAAGACCTTCCACATGGAAATATATCACACTACACTTGAAACTAAGCAGCTGGTTCTCACTGAAACACTTGTTGCTCTGGAGGGCTGACAGACCTGAGCCCAACAGCTTGGCCATAGAAGGTGGGAGAGATGATGAGAAACTGCAATACTCAAGGAAGCCATTCTCCTGCTCATGGATTCTTAGTATGTTGGTATGTCATACTAATATATGGTAGCAAAGAAAGTGCAGGAAGATGCTAGTAGAAAGGAAGTCAAAGAAGAACAAGTCTCAGCTGCTAAGAGACACTACTTTCAGTAAAATTGTTACTGAAAATAATGTTTAGGTATAGTTAAATGTTAACAGTGATATTTTTATCCTTAAATCTTGGTATCTGTACATACTGAAATCATAATTTACCCAAATTGTGATAGAAAAGGAAGTTTGTTTTGATAAATAGCAGTCCTGTAAACAATCAAGTTCACTGTTGGTGCAAACGATGTATCTCTATTGACTTTAACAGAGTTTTAGCAACTCTTGGTAATAAGTAGTTTGGTATTTACTATTTAAAAGTTCAATAACAAAATGATAAATGGTATGGGTAACTTTATTTTTGTATTTCAAAAGTGATAAGTTCGTAATAATGATCTTCCCAGGATTGACACTGAATGAGTGTAAATTTGATTAGATAGCATTCCTAGGCATACTGTTGTCAAGCCTAAGGCCTGGATTTAGAGATATAGTAAGGGTGAAACTGTGCAAGATATATCATGGTACCAGACTGGAGTTTCGGTTTTGCTGAACTCTTGACCAAAGGGAGAGAATATGAAATATGTGACAGCACTGATAGGAAGAATATATCTGTCTAAGGGAAAGATCTGTGACCACTAGCTGAGTGAGGACTTAAGCATAATTGTAATTAAAAGCTGAAGAAAGGGTAAACAGTCATAAAATTCAAGTTTTTTATTTAGTCTTGGCAAGTTTGAATCCCCAAAGTGGGAAATTAAGGACACTGGATGTCTAGGAAGCAGAATGAAATAAAACTGAGGGCAAATAGTTTGAAATATTTTATATCAGCATATAACTAACCTGTGCAAACCCTTCCAGAAAATACCGTGATTAGAAAGCTTAGCAGTAAACGTCTTTATTAATATGTGTCCAGTTCAAAGCTTAGCATATAACAATTTAGCTGGAAAGCTTTAGGCTTTCCATCATAAGCCAGCCTTTCATTGACAGGGCACTTCCCTTAAGGATTGATTACTAGATATTTATTACTTTATTAGTCGTTATTACAAGGTCTGCTTTAGCTTGTTGAAGCTGTTGGACCTCATACTGTCAGTTTAGTCCAGCCAGGCAATTCTTGTAATGTGCTATATTGGCACGAAAACAGAATGTTCAAAAAAGCAGGCTGAGTATATGTATACTCCACAACCTTTGCTTCCTTATTTGTTCAGTTTGGACAGATACCAAAAGATTTCTGGAACTTTTTATTGTCTGCCAGTAAAGATATGATAGGCATAGCCCAATGCATGATGTTGTTGTTTAGTATTTCATTAGCCTGTTCAGCTTGGAAGGAATCATTAGAACAAAACCATACTATCCTCTATAGAGGAATGGGGAAACGATGGAGTTACATGTGCTACCATTCTGGTGGGGCTTGTCTGTGACGTTTGACATTGACCGGCATACAGCTTCTTGTGTACTTTCGGAAATACCAGCAGTAGTAGCTACATTCCTGAAACTCTCAAGTATTTCTGCATGAATGAGTGCAAACTATTGAACTTAAAAGTGAAGTGGTTTCAGAGAAGTTGAGTGGCTAGGTTATTATAAAACTTAAACCCAGCTGCTATTTTCAGTGAGGCTTTTTGTGGGATAACATGGCTGCGTAAGTTCTGGACTAGAATCAGATCACTTCCAGCATTTTAGGAGAGCAGACAGTGCAAACATGATACTGTATTGCTCATGTGGATCTGTCCCGAGTGTTCACAACTGTTCAGGGCTTGGACATAAACATAAATTTGTGTACAATCCCCTTGAAAATATCCTACTTTGTGTATCGACCACTGTTAGTCATACAGCTTTTTCAGGAGGTCAGTGAAGCTAGATAAATCTGTAGAAACTTGAATCCAATGTGGGCTGAGGAATTTAGCCTCTTCATCGACCTGAGTGGTTATTTGTTGTTTTGAAATTTCTTTTTCTCACTTTGACAGAGAGCTAGTGATGTAGGACTAGGGGGAATTCTAGACTAAAATGAGAATCCAAGATCTCTTTGAAATTCAAATGTAATATTAACATCATACAGCTGTGGGTAATTCTGTAATATGGTTAAAATCTTTTCTTGAAGCAAAGTATATTTAATTATTCCTCCCCAAGCCCCCAAGAAGCAGTATGCAAGGAGAATACCAATACTTGCAATTTGCCAGAAAAAAACTATACTTCCAGAGTATCAGACAAAATCCTCAAGTAGATACAATTCAGTATCTTGTTTTGTAGTCTCTAAAAGAAGTCTAAGAGAGGAGATGATATTAGGATGGTCACATGTAAAAAGAGTACAGAGAAAAGCCTACCAGGTGCAGCTATTTAATTTGGTCCTTTATAACAAAACATGAGGACACTGAAAGATAAGAAGCTCTTTTAAAATTGAATTGCAGTAACATTTAAACATGATGAACCAACTAGAGAAGGTTTGTTATAGTTTCCAATTAGTCTTGTCCTTTGGTGATGAAAAAGAGGACACTTAAAGCTAAAAGGCAATAACGGTTAGATCAGGAAGGTAAGAAAATAGATTACCTAAATACCATTTAATCTGTTTGCAACAATCTCATGTCTACAGGCTGTTATTGAAGCTTAGTCATTCTTCAGAAAAATGTCAGAGTAAGAATAGTGAAAGTACTAAAAATATAATTTTGTTAAAAACTCAACATACTATAAATTTATTTGTGCTGTGAAAGTAGGTTGTTTTCCTCTTAGACGTCATCAGTAAACACTATTGGAAGCAGGATGCTGGACCAAATAAGTAAAGAGAGGTGCTGATAACTTATTGTCCTTTCCTGACCATTTTTTCTAATTGGGCTTGCTCCAAAGCTTGTTTATAGTTCTGAGCTTGAATCAAACCCTTCATAGCCTCTCGCTGGCTTCAGTTCTGCTTGAGGAAATCTTACCAACATCTGAGGCCCCCTACTTGGACCAGGAAGTCCACCTCTAAAAGCAAGTACATCTGAGTTCTTCATGCATGTATTTCAGGTGTACATGCTGGCTGTATTTGATCTGTTCTTAATACTTCATTTAGAATAAATTAATGAGTGATTCTGTGTAATGTTTGTGCTATCCTCTTTCATCTCTTTCTAATCCAAGCTAAGACACATAGGAGGAAGTTCAGTACATAGTCATATTAACAGAACATTTATAGCTTGTTTTGTTTTGTTCCGGTTTTTGTTTTGGTTTGGGGGTTTTTTTGTAAGTGAGGTTCAGATGTTGACGATTGCACTAAAATGTGCTTAGTTTTTTTGCAAACTTTCAGACTGCTGCTTGGCAGACCAAATTAACACATGACCTGTTTAAATCTATAACCTTTACCTGTAGACTTTACCTACTGCTTAGTCTAAATCTTCAGAGAGTTTAGGGATGGTAGTGACTCAATAAAGTAATCCTACCATGCCACTAGGTAAACTCTGTGTCTTCTTGTTCCTGGAATAGTTACAAAGTGAGATCTGTCTGCAACCATAGTTTGCGAAAGGTTACTGCCAGCCTGACTTGATGTTTAGGCCATTTGTTTTATCTGTGGGCCAGGATCTGTGTATGCTACTGTTGGTCACAGTTCACTCTAGAGTCATTTTACCATCATCAGAATCCAATTGCATACAATAATAATCACTTAATGGAAATCACAAGATCTTTGATTTGAAAAATGAAGAAAGAAAACAAATATTAGAGAAGAAAAAACGTTGGGTAGGGCTGCCCGGATGGTTTGAATTAAGATAAATAGGCACATTGCATGTGACTGAGCACTAAAAATAATTTCATTTGGTTCACCTAGAAAAAAAAAGAATGGAGAAGAAGAACAGCCAAAGTCTTCTATCTGTAATCAGTACCGAATTGTTACGCCCACATTCCAGTATAATATGGACTACAAGAAAGTTGGCAAATGTATTATTATAAACAACAAAAATTTTGAAGACAAAACAGGTAATACTCTTTCTTCAATGATACTCACTGCAGACTTCAGAATTTTTACACTTTCATTAATCAATAAGAATTTTATTTTTAGGACATGGGATTTAATGAATTTATCTTTTTTTGAGAAATAGTGGTTCCCACAATTTATTCCTGTTCTTTTCTTTGTATCTTCTTTGTAGTATATGTTTCAAAGAGCGTGTGACCTTGCTCTACCAACTTCAAACTAAATCTCTGTCCCAGAGTTTAAGGCATTATTGTTAAAATTTGAACTTTGTTATCTGTTAAAATTTCCCATGTTAAAATTTCTCTGTCCATAAGCTACAAAAGCTAGTAGCTGTAGCTGTGCTCTGTTCACACTCTTGCATTTAACTTTTCAGGCCTTGTATTGTTTCAAAGCAGATGGATGCTTGTGTTTTAGTCAACTTTGCCAAGTTTATAGGAAAAGACTTATGAACACACTAAAATTAAGTGTTTACTCCAAGAATTTACATGTTTCTTTCATGTGGGTGTCATGCAGGCTCTTTTCAACAGTTTTTCCTTGGAATGCTTTATGCATGTGTTACACTGTGTAACCAAAAGGAGAAATAATCATCCATAGAGATCCTGTGTTGCAGGGTGCTGGAGGCATACCAGCATTTTTCAGGATAAGATACACATTAACATTGAACCTTGCATTAAAATAAATCTCACTATTTTTTGCTCAAAGCTGCAAATGTTGTTAAAAGATCGTTTTAAAATCATGTCACCATCACATTGTTTAGGTTTCTTAATTATAAACCTAAAAATTTACCTTTTGAACACATGAACTATTTTGAATTGAGTAATGTGCAATCAACCATGTTCTTTGCTTTCTGGCAGGAATGGGTACACGCAATGGCACTGATAAAGATGCTGGAGATCTGGCTAAGAGTTTTAGAAACTTGGGCTTTGAGGTTTGCACATACAATGACCGAAGCCGTGGTGATATGGAAAAATTACTGAAGCAAGGTAAAAATTTAAAGCCATAGAATAATTTAGAGTGGAAAAGACCTCTGGAAGTCACCAAATCTACTCCCTGCTCAAAGCAAATCAAATTAAAACAGATTGCTTAGGCCCCACTATGTGCAATTTTCCATGTAGAAGGATCTGGTTTCTGGATGGATTAGACTTAATTTCCCACCTCTTCCTCCAATATCTGTTCAGAAATAACAGTTTTCTTGTCATGTTAGGGGAAGCATCTGTCCTGTATATTAAGTGAAGAGCCTTGTTGTGTTAGTTAAAGAGTTCAGCCTCTTGACTCCAGTGGGCTAGACTTGGACTTAAGTGAATTATGCATTCATGTGTTCAAGGTACTCATTACAAAAAACTGGATTGTGTCATCTTTATCCACTCTCTCTTATGCCTTCCAGTAAAGGCCCAATGTATATTTAATCTCTGAAAAATGTGTTTGCTAACTATAATTTGCATTTTATATGTTGCTTCCTTTTGACTAAGAAGTATTTAATTTGTAGCTGCTGAGGAGAATCACAGTGATGCTGCATGTTTTGCCTGTATCCTTCTAAGCCATGGGGAAGAAGGCCTTATCTATGGCACTGATGGACCCATGGCTATCAAGAGTCTGACTGCGCTATTCAGAGGAGACAAGTGTAAAAGTCTTATAGGCAAACCAAAATTATTTTTCATTCAGGTAATAGCCCTAAGGTAAATATACTATCCTACTGCTGCAGTGGGGAAAACTTCCTCTCTTTGTTGTCTGCTCTGGAAGAGTCCTGTAGGTTAACTTACTGAATTTTAGTAGATGTTTTGTAAAAAAATGTGCTAAGAGAAGTTGTCTATGGGTGACTTGTATTGCTTGGTTTTAAAAAACAATTTATATACAAGATTCATAAATGTAAAGAACATACTGTCACTGTAATTTCTTACAGCTTCTCTTTGTGCTTGGTAATCTATGAACTTCAAAGCAGAAAGACAAACTCCCTCTTGTGCAGATAGAGCTGAGGACAGTACATGATTATCAATAGAAATAATACAGTCCGGGTTTCTTTGAGTAAAGGCTGTCTCTACAAATTACTGCATTCTACTAAAAGAAATATTTTTTCTCTCCCTCTGGAGCCTAAAAGTATATATTCTATTATTTCATTAGCATGTAATAATTGTATATTACTTAAGCTTTTAAAGACAGCTCTTTCAAAGAGCATTAACTAACAAACCATGGGTATAAGTTCTCGTTTTTATTGTAGTATTATGTATGTATGGGTGTTGCAGCTGATGTGGTTTTTCCCCTATCTGTCCATCAATTAATCCTCAACCTCAGAGTGAAAACTGTATCAATTTTAGTCTCTTCATACTACTGAAATGATGTTTCTCTTCATTATTTAAGTTTGGAATGGGTACTTTGTTGCCTTTAAAATTATCTTTATAAAGACAGCCAACTCATGCTTACATAAGCCCATCAGACTGCTATTTTTTTGCAATAGCTGTCAGTCAAAGCTACTGATCAAGAGCTGAAACATATCAACCTGGACTGAGCAGCCTTTAGCTAAACCACGTGATTAAGGGGAAATTAAGAATAAAAGAGAGAAATTGAAAAATGTTAAAAACACAATATACTTGCAATGGGTGGTCAAACACTGGAACAGGTTGCCCACATTGTAGAGTCTCTATCTGTGGAGATATTCCAAACCCAACTGGACACAGTGCTAGGCATCTGCTATAGCTGTACCTCCTTGCGAAGGGAGATTGGACTAGATCTCAGGATGTGATTTTGTTATTCTGTGAAATGTGGTGCTACAGCAATGCATCTCAGGAACACAGCAATGCATGTGTAGTCTACTGTAAAGAAAATGCCCCGAAGTCACACTGCACAAGACATTATGTAATAGTTGAATGCTGAGGATGACTCCAGAGTAATAAAATTAATCATGGTTAGAGTAAGCTAATGCTGACTTGGTACTTTGACAATCACTGAGATCTACATCCCACAACACCGTTACCTCCCTTTAATGTACAAGGTGTATATTTTAAAATCAGTAAGCTAGTAAATGTCACTGAACAATTAGGTGTCCCCTAGAATTGCATTTTTTCTTCTAGTACATGCAAGTACTACTTAAAACTGTACCCATTAAAAAATGTTAATGAATACTCATTTTTCATAGCACCTTGTTTCTCCTTATTGGACAAATTCTCTTTGTCTTCACTGCTTTCAGGCATGCAGAGGCTCTGAATTTGATGAAGGTATACAAACTGACTCTGGACCTGCAAATGACACTCTGGAAACAGATGCCAACCCGAGATACAAAATCCCAGTGGAAGCAGATTTTCTGTTTGCATATTCCACAGTGCCAGGTAAAGAAAAGGAGGTCACGGCTGGGGTAGAAACCTAAAAACTTACCACCCCTACTTACTTCACTGTAGACTGACCTTAAATGATGATGCATACTACACCGATGGACAAAACCTGGTGTATGTTGGGCCAATGATGTTGTAACCACCCCTTTTTCACTAGCTACAGCATAAAGAGGAGAAAGCCCAGTTTTGGCAGATCAGAAGACACAGACATTACAGGTGGCAAAAGCAGTACTATTTTCTGGGAATCCTGCCCTTCGATGCCCCAGTTTAGTGAGTATGTTGAATATCATATCAAGGCAGGAAGAGGAACAGTTACAGCACAAAACTTACTCTTAGAGAGGAAAAACATTAAATCTTCCTTCTTGCAACGTCCCAAATGAAAAATATAGAATGGTATTTTGGTAGTGTGAAGTTTGGAGAACCAATACACATTATTCCCCCCCCTCCCCATTATTATTATACTTGAATGAAGTAGGATACATGACACAAGTGATGAGTTAAACTTTCTGTGTGCATTGTTACTCTTTGCCCCGAATCTTTCATATAAATTAGTACATATCTCTCTGCCTTTCCATTCTTCATCACAAGATAATAAGAAAAAAAGAAAAATAACCCCATGTACTTTTTTATCTGTCCTTCCTGTAAGGTTACTACTCCTGGAGAAATCCTGGAAGAGGCTCCTGGTTTGTGCAGTCTCTGTGCTCTGTGCTAAATGAGCATGGAAAGCAACTTGAGATCATGCAAATCCTCACACGGGTCAACTATGTGGTTGCCACCAATTTTGAATCACAGTCTGATGACCCACGTTTCAGTGAGAAGAAGCAGATTCCCTGCGTAGTCTCCATGCTCACTAAGGAACTTTACTTCTGAAAGTATATTTTAATGCAGCCAGTGATGGAAGATCAGGATATGGTTTTGGGTGGAGACTTGATTATAAACTGAAGTAACACATTCTTAATAACAGAAATGTAATCACACTACATTTTTATATTGTATAAGCTGAGGTATCTGTTGGATGGTCAATATGCGAGATTTTAAAGAAGAAATAAATGCAGTAGGCCAACCTGACAGCTAATACTAATTACTGTATCTTGATTTCCTTTAGTGTGGCTGTCATGACTTATGGCTACTGAAGATGTTCTGAGAGTCAGCTACTTGACTTATACAAGTTTATTCCAGAAAACAGATTATAAATCAAGAACAAAAAAATTAAATTGTGGTACTCCATCTTATCTTTCACTGCTAACTAATGGAACCATAAATTCCTCAGAAATTTCCAAAGACCATCATATTAGGGGTATGTCAAATGATGAAAGAGTTTGTAGCTATTTAAAGGGGTGTTTCTTAGTCTAATGTATTCATTTCTTTTTTATAAACATTATTAATGAAGACTGATGGTTGCTCTGTGCTTCATCTGAAAGTCAATTTACTTAGCTATCACTCTAGCATAAGATGGATAAATAAAAAATCAGTATTTGTAGATGGTTTACCTGAATAGTCGCACAATGTAATGAACAGAAAAATCAAAATCAAAATCTTTGTAAAAGCTTGGCAAACTGTAATTGGATGATGCCTTATTAAAGTGCCATTGTGAAGACTTCTGGCTTGCAAGAGACTCATAGAACAGCCTGAAATAGTGGTATTGCAGTTTTTCTGCTTGCAGAAATAAAACTGTCTGCTTGTTGATTCAGAAGTTTTTAACCAACAGAAAGTTAATACTCAGGCTTTGTAATAAAACATTAAAATTAAATGTTGAAGTTATAGACTTATATGTTCCAGTAACAAATGTATGTTTGGATACAGCTTCTATTTGTGAGGAATTTTGCCAAGATTGAAATACTTACTTGAATCAGAAACCAGAAGTGCCTTTTTAGTTACTGTACAGTCTTGATTTTGTATTTTGGAGTTGCATCAGAGATGTTTATATTCCTACTTTTTATATTCTCTTTAAAGTTGGTAGCTAGCTCAAAAAAGTAAGTTTAATGATTTGGTTAAACTGATAAATGGTTTGTCATTCACCCTTTTCCCAGTTAATGTACTCTATACCCTTTTGAAATCTTGTAAGAAAATAAGTGCATACTATTATAGCCAAGTTACCAAATTGTTAAATTTATTTTCTTACAAACACTATGGCAAAGTGAGGCATATATTTTTTTCATAAGTCAAATTTACATTTGTTTGAATTAAATAAATGATTATTTTATGGATGTCTTGAGCAATCAATAAAGACCTTTTTAAAAAAAATTTCTGTGAATATCTGCATGTCTGTCACTCAGTCTGGTGAAGTGAAAACCAACAAAAATATATCCCAAAACCTTTGTCAGCCAAGAATGCAGGTAGTCCTCGACATCTTTTTAAGATGAAGTTTACAGTGTTAGTTGAAAAGCAGTTTAAAATAATATGCTGGCATTGGGTGCCTTGGGTTAGGCAGGCCACATTCTCTCTTAGAGCAAACCAAAACTATTTAAGATGCTTTAATCTACCAAAGCTTAATCTTGCCCTGTGTATAACATGTCTTTATACAGTAAACTGGACAGTGGTCTAGCAGTTCATTTGAAAATGTTCTTCCTATTACTTCTGGCAGATAGCTCCATCTTAAACTGTGTTCTGGCTTTAGATAGATAGGGACTATTTAAAAAGCTGAACCAACAAAAACAAGCTGTCTCCAGGTTTTTTTTCTGCATGGGAAAACATTTATGACTGCCTCAAATGTACATATTTTTTCATTGCTAGTAAGCGAATATTAATCTTCTGAATTTCCCCATTCAGAACAGTGTTTAATTTTCTTCCCATGGCAGAAACAGGAATTTCCTTGTGGGTCATATTTCAAGGTGTTTGTTTTTATACACGGGTTATAAGTAGGCAGTCACAATGTGAGGCAAGGAAACATCGTATTTTGCTGCAGGAGGCAATACAGGGAATCTAGAAATACTCAAAAGTGTATTTCTCTAAAACCTTCTACAACATAAAGACATTTTGCCTGTAAGTATTAACAGAGTTTCTTTTCCTTAATTTGGTATTCTAATTTTGAAATTTTATAATAGCCTGCATCTTAATGATTTGAAACATTTTATTTGCATTTTGACTGAAGTGCCTCACTGCATTTCAAAAGGTTGAAAGCAATCAAATCTTTTAATGCCATGCATGTAAAAATCTGAAGGGGTATAATCATAGAATTAGCATTGTTTATTCTGAATTAGATATAACCTGTTTAAAATGTTACTTTTCATTGAAAAGACAATTAAACACAACAATTAAAGTTTTCCCCAAAATACAGAGTGATATAGCACAACTATAATCTCATGCAAATCTTGACTTTTACCAAGATCTAGAAGATACTTTTATCTTGTCATAGGCTCTTGGAATATTGTTTGGCAAGAATTGCATCTCGTTTACCAGTTGTGGTGACTCTGTCAGTCACATTTATGTTGCTTTCATTGCAACCCTAAGCTTGTGCCCCTACTATTGACACCAACAATTTGACTTTGTGTGGAGTCATTTTTAGTTGTAGAAATGGCTTTTTTTGTTCCCCCCCCTTTTTTTTTGGTAGCAACAGATGAAAGCTCTAGCAGTAAATTGTGTAACAGTCAGTCACAGCATTTGTACAACAAATCGTTCTCCCTAAAAGGTAAAATCACAAAGGTTTCCCCAACGAAACACCCACAAACTACAGGCAAAAATGGTCTGTTGGGATCTCCAGTGGACCACAGTTTGCAGTGGTCCATTATCATTTAAAGCATGGTGTTGCCTGGAACAGGAGATGTAGAAGTCTGTAGCTGTAGTTGTGTGTCAGAGGTAAAAGTCTGTGTGTAACTTACCCCATGTCAGGTGAGTGAGGCCAGAAAATAACCAACCGTTTCTGATCCAGAAAACACTCCTGGTACGCTCCTGATTGTACCATTTTTACTTCTGGCACCATGGAGTAAATCACTGAAGATGCAAAGGAAACTCCCTCAGTCTCTCACTCCAGCCAGGAAACTCGGCAAAGAATTGGAGAACAGCACTTGCAATCCTTCAGATATTCCCAGGAGAGACTCCTCAGTTTCACATGGCACACTCATTGGAGACTGTGTTAACCTCATTGTAGCTAACAGACAACTTCAGGCCAAATAACTAAAATGCAGTGACTTGATTTTGCAAGGAATGAGAGTTTTGGGGTAAGGCAAAAGAAAGCTTTCGAAAAGTTTCCTAAATGATGTTACAAAAATACATGGTACTACAAATTGGAAATGTAAGTATATGAGAGAAACTAGATCTGATTTAAAAGAAACAAGAAAGCAATTGTGAGATAATAAAAACCTGTCCAGTGTGTAAAATGCAGTGCTGTGCATGCAGTCGGCTGGGAGGAGTGCAGAGTTCACATATGAATTGCAAAGAAGAAATAGGGGTGCTTTGGAGGTCTGGCGCTGCTATCCTGACACCCAAATGGTGTTCTTCTTGAAGGAAAGCACCAGAAGGAAAATTAGCTCAAAACAAAGCCAACAGTAGCCCATTAATCAAACCCCACCTATTACCTTCTAAACTCTCTCTGTAATCCTGCACTTACCAAATCCCACAGCCTGCTGCCTGCATGTTTGCTAAAGGATTATTTAACAAAACTTCAGAGAAGTCCGTGGAAATGCATCAGTCTTTTTACCTCCCTGCCAGCCTCTGTTCCCATCTCTGCCACAGCATGCCTGTGCCTGTGAGCAGTTTAGTCAACTTCTCAGGTTTGCAGTGAGATTCCTATTTCTCCTCTAATATTGGAGGAGACATTGCAAAAAAAATGTTTTTGCAAAAAACCTCAAATACTTTGTTTTCCCCTCTGAAAAACTGTGATACTAATCTGCCTATTAGAAAGCTACGGAGTTTATTCCAACACTGTTTATAAATTGCTTTGGGGGCATTATATTAAGAATGCTACAGACCTGCAAATTATTATAATTACCTTAGTAGTATGACTAGATTTTCTGAATAGATTTTAAACTCTTTAGGCCAAACTATGCCTGTTTTATACAGGGCTGATTGCGCTGCTAAGGCAGTGTCAGAAATGTATATGGGATGCAATATTGCAAGGTTATAGATGGTTGTTGGATGTTTATATGAATAATTATTACAAATATATATCTTTCTATGTTTATTTCATATGGTTTAATCATCACTATGAAAATAAACACGTGTGAGGTATTTGTTACTTTCTCAGGCAACTGTTCGTGCACTGAAATGCAGCTCAGCAGGAACCAAAGTGAAATGAATTAGCTTAAAAGGTTTTTGTTCTTGCTACTATCTGGGTGGAAGAAGCAATCAGCATGGATTCTACAAGTAAAAGAAATTCTGCAGGTACAAAGTTTCTTTTACCAAGTTTTGTCAGTAGTAAATTGAATCAGGTTTCAATCCATTCTTATCAATATATGATACCATTCTCTTTGCCCTCCACTTGCCAAGGTTTTTGTGGTAAAAAATAGGTGAAAACCAGGGAAAAATAGCATACTGCAAAATTTGGAGATCTGCTCTGGGCTTGCACTGTGTGTTGATTCTGCCCATCTGCTTCTTTCCTTAAAGAGTCTGTCCTAAATGCAGCATTTCACTTTCTAGCAGAATTTTTATTGTCCCAGACACAGATGTTGAACTGACATCTGCAAAAAAAAATTAAAATCCTTAAAAATTACCTGGGAACTGGAAGATTCAGGCAGTATCTCCAAGGCACTGACGATGAAGCCTTACCTTCACTGAAGTCAGTAGTAAATGGGTCTTCAGAATCAAGTGTTTCTTGCATCATCACCAAGTTTTGTCATGTTATATTTCCCAGAACTTAATGTAATCCTCTGCTGATACAAAATGAAGTTGGCAGTGCTCCTTTCAGTCACTGGATTCTTAAGAAATCTTAATTTGCCATACATAGTTTGTATCTTAAAACATGGAATGAGATTGCCATTCCTTTCACTGGGTGTTAAAATGTGTTAATGAACCTAACATTGTGAACAAAAGTCCACCAGTGACTTTTAAGAGTTTAGTCTTAAACTACAGCTGGCCACAGAGTATGCAAGGTCATGAACATTTGGGTATTTGGGTATTTGCATTTGCATTTGGGTATTTTTCCGTGCTCATATTTTACTTGTCAGACTTTTTCCTGTTGTTATATCATGATTCACAGTGTAAGCTGATCTATCCTTAGCTGTGGTTTGCAACCTAGCCAAACTGAATGCCATCTAGAAATTTCATTAGGAGGCTGTTCACTGTCTTTCAGATCACTAATTGTGAAGTTAAATAGGACTAGACTCCAAAAGATAAGTAAGACCAGTTAAATAAAGCAGAGGCCCATTTTATCTTCCAAGCCTCGCACATTGCCACTATCATTAGCTTAGAGTTTGGGCCAGCTGTCAGCAGTAACATTGACTTTAGGGAAGCATGGCCTGGCCCTATGTTTTATATCCTTGATTTATGTTTGTCTTCTCTGAGTGTAATGTGCTTTATGGCCATTTAAGCACAGAAACCCAGCACTCAGCAACAATTTCCAGTTCAAGCAGGTCTTTGTAAGAGATTAATTGGCAACAAATTAAGTAATGGTGCTGTTCATTTCTCTTTGATTAGTGAGAAATCAAAATATATTTTGCCCTGAAGGTGGAGTCTCCAAGCATGGATTCCTCATCAAATCACCACCTCTTCAACTTTTCAGCTCACAGGTATACTAGCACACTAGATTAGTCATATTCCAGCAATCATTCAACATGCATCTGTTATTTCTGCTATCCTGAATTTTAATGAGAGACAAATTACTTTCTCTTTGGCAGAATTCCTGGAAAAGGCGTTTTTTCATCCTGTCCAAATCCAGCAAAGGCAATTACATCCTGAAGTATCTAAAAGGCCAGAACATAAAAGGCTCCATAGCTGTTGATCAGTATGTAGCTCATATGCACCACTTTTTTATTTTGAGTCATGTATCAACACTCTTAAATGGCCACTGGTTGTCCTGATTGAGATTCTTGATCCAAATCCCACTGAAGTCCAGAAATTAGTCCCTTGGGCTTTTGTAGGCTTTGGGTGCAACTTATAGTGTATGATATATGTAGAAGTAAAAACTCTGAATTGCTTTGATGAAATGATACATTTATGTGAGTGATTGTGGTGATGCGGTGTCTGCAAACTAGACATCTTGGCTCTGTGATTTGAAATGCTCTATTCCTGTAGTAGAAGATGTTTTATCTCCTGTGAGGACAGTGCTATGCATTCACTCATACGCAAGTAAGGATGGGCTATGCCACTCTTAACTGTTGCACACAACCTTTCTCACCTTACATAGTGCTTTGCAAGTTGTGCAGATTTCTTGTGGTTTCATATAGCCCTTCAGGCTGATGCTGGCTGCCCCACTGCCTTCTACTCAACAAGAAATTTCTCTACTTGGCTCATTTGGGTTGGTCATTTCATTCGTGTTAGCATAGTGCCCACTGCAGCTAGGCTGGGTGTCATTGGCTTTATACGAGCACCCTTTACTATGTTACATGTAGTGTGAGGTACATAAAAGGGATACAGTAAATGTAAAGGGAAATGTAAGGGTTTTACCAGTCAGACCTGGAACTTAATACCCCAGGATCCTGGAATTGTTAGTCATGAGGTCACCAGACTCACATTGCTGTTGTGCTTCTTCCATTAAAAGGATTTACATTGTGAAGCTTGTGAAAAAATACCAGTTTGCTCACTGGTATGTGGTTACATAATTACAAACATTATTGTTGTTATTATTTTTACTAATTTAACTTATTGGAAGTTAATGGAAGTAGTGCTTCCATTTAACTATCCATTAAGAGTACTTCTTGTCTGTTCCTCTTCCCCTCCATTAAATCACTGTTAATATACAACTAGTTTCAGATCAAATGTGTTGTTCTGCAGTGGTACAAAAATATCTGCCAGGAATTTTTCTTGCTATCATTTTTTTGAAGGTTCTGTGTTTGACCAACAGCCCCTTTTCTCAGATATGAGGATCCACAATCTGTTTACGAGTCTTTGCAAAAGTTGATTTCATTTTTTTGCTTGGAAGTTTTCTTCATTGAAAGACCATCTCTTTTGAATGTTTACTTTTTCCCATGCAGATCTCATCACTTTATGCTGTGCTTAGAGTCAAGTATGTACATACCCACACACACATATGTGTGTATGCTTGTATGTATGTATAGTTTATATAGGATGTTTCCTATGGTTATCTTAACAGAATCAAACATATCGAAGTTGGCATAAGCGATTCTGAAATTATGGAAATGGTGAGGAAGATGTTTAAATGCCTTCCTGAACAGGTGATGTCCATCAGTACTGGAAACAGATGTTACTACCTCATTGGGAGCAGCAGGTAGGCACAGAAAGATGTGCCAGTGCAATATGACATTACAGTTAAGCTAATGTAACACTAAATCTCTGCGTCAAGGCAAGATCCTACTCCTTCACAGCTGCTTCCATCCCTTCCTGTGTCTCACCTACTGATGGTGGAGCATCAAATGATTCAGCTGGTTAATCCAATGGATCTGCTCTTTTCTGTGTTGGTTTTTTCCCCTTGTGGCCAGATTAATTTTTGCTGGTTCAGACAGGGGAAGTAACCCTCCCTGCAGCCACACTGTTATAACATCCAACATGCGGAAGTAGTGGGAGTGTGCAGCTGGGAGTGGGGATGGCAGCAGCAGTACATCAGTGTGGCAGTGCCATGACAAACTCTGCCGGTTAAGGGTCAAGAAAGATCAGAGAGTTTTGTCTTCTCACTCAGCAGATCCTGGGTGTTAGGACAGCTTCTGCTTCTTATAGATAAATCACAGGAAATAATCTTGCCCTGGAAAGCAGGTTATTAAACAAGGGAAGCAGATTAAAGGGGAAAATTACCCCAAGGGAAAACAGATCCCAAAAGGAATGTCTGATACCTTTACTGCATCAGGGTGGTGTGCTCTCTGCTTTCCCAGGCTGCAATCTAGTTCTCAGCAAGGGCAGAAACTGATACTGTCAAGGTGATCACTCTAAGTTTAATTAGGTAAGGGAGGACATTTGGCACAGAGCTCCTCTGCTGTTGCTTCTCAGCTTCTCCTTTTCAGTTTCCCAGCCAAAAGAATGTCAGGGCTTTCTCTGCCTTTCTGTAGAAGAGCAGCTGATGTGTGAAATGCTGATAAGTGCAGGAGAAAAACACATACCTGTGTGTTACTTGAGCGTGCCACCCCACGCCTTCCCCCAGGGCACTGCTCTCACAGCTCACCTTGGTTGGAAGCATTCCAGAATTAATCCAACTAAACCTACACAAGCATAAAACAGGACTTCAGGGGTCTTTTCATGGCATGTTTCTCTTACCACTCATCTAAACACATACCCGAGCCTTGTTAGCTGTCTTTATGGCAAGACTCAGCAAAGAGCATTACACGTTGAAGATAAAGCAGAATGCACCATCCCACCTCTCTGTTTCTCCCTCTTTGTGTCTCTTGCATGTGCAAACAACAGCCTCGTCCACCTACCTTTTAGCTACCAGTCCTGGGCTGCATCTCTGTAAGGTCAAACTTTGCCATCTCATTATGGTCACTCAAACAATCTGTCTTAAAAGGAAGATACCAATTTTCCCCATTAATTTCAGGAAGTGTTCCTTTGGGCCCCAAAGGAAGAAGCAGATAGGCAAATGGATTTTTCTTTTTTTTTTTTTAATTACCTCTAAGTAGATCTTCGTTTCTGTTGTTTCAACCTACAGGCAGGATACAGAGGATTGGGTCACTGTAATATCTTCAGTCTGCAGGGAGGCCAAAAGCGGTGGATGCTGCCCTCAGGTGACACATTACTGCACTTGATTTTAGAAGGAAAGAAGTTGGTAATTTCATTAGAAACCTGTGCAAAGGAATTCTCCTGATTTTGGCCTTGCAGGTTGGCTCTTGTGTTGGTTAATCAGAAATTAATTTTCCATTTTATGCATTAAGCAGGCGTGACACAGTCTGTCTGCTCTGAGATTGATTTTACACTAAAGGAATCTCTTTGAAAAGTAAGCTACATGAAAATGAGGAGATGATTGACATTATGCTGCAATGAGTTACACCTTTGATGTACCAGACTGAAAACTTGTGTGTTACTCTTACAGTGTGCTTTTTGGTTATATTTACATGCTGTTTTGCAAACCAATCCACATCTTGTCTCTTGATTTATGAACCAGCTGGAAGCCCTGTTTGTTCAAGCTCAAACCCAAGTTTTGCACCCTGCCAGCAGCCAGCCAGGCCTACTAGTTTAGACTCAGCACTAAGCTACTTATATCCCTGCAGCTTCCAATCAGCTCAGGATGCAAGCATGACAAATTTATGTCTGCCTGAAACACGTCATGTAGATAAGCTCTCTGGGTCATTAGATATGAAGTTTGAAGTAGTGAGATGTGTTTGTACATTGTAGCCCATGCACATCAGGTGCCTGTCTTCTCACACTGCTATTATCTTCTTTCTAGAACCAAGATCCTCCAAATCCAGAAGTCAGAGGCCGGCCCTCCTCTTTGCCACTGTTCTCAAATTCTGTAGATACAACCAGCTTCACAGAAAGGCAAAGCTACCAGAAGGTAGACAGATCAGCCATTCTTAGTAATGAGTTTGCTCCCAGGGTGACTGTGAAATTTGATTTGTATAGTTGCTTTTTTTCCATCAAAAGTTCTTCAGAACTTGGTGGTCTATTCTACTCGCTGATGCGGTGCCTGAGTAGGACCTGAAAGGTATCAGCAAATCCTCACAAAGGAAAGACTTTTGAGGAAAGTCTGCATGTAAGTAAAGGCAGGTGTTAATGGCAATGAGAAATGATATTCGTTGGCTGTCTCAGCTGACTGGCAAAGATTAGTGGGCATGAAGTAAGCCCCTGAAGATTTACTTTGACATGCCTTAGCAAAGCCATGTGATGATTGTTTTGGCAGCTGCTAGCCACATTCCTCCTGTTCTGTGATTGTGCTGTTCTTTGTCTCTCTCTTCAGACTGTAAAGCTTAGAGGGAAGTTCATGTCCAGTTCGTCTGTGCCTTCCAGATCTTCCCCCTCAATATTTAAATAGAAGGGAAGGAAAGCATTGCTGTTGTCCCAGAGCAATTGCAGTTGGTGCAAATGGCCCAGTTAGAGGATGCTAAATGCGGGTGAAGAACCTCTGTTGTATATTTAGGAGGAGTCAACCTTTTTCTTTTGTATTCAGGAGAATGGTTCTTCAGAAGACAAGAACAGGCCTAACTCAGATCCTGGCCCTCATCAGGCCCAGTGTGACTCATCAAGAAGAGTATTTCCAAGCCTGGTGAGCAGAACAATCAAAAAGCTCTTGGATGAGCTTTTTGTAGACTTCAGTCTACAGAAGTGACTATTGGTTTTTACCTCACAAGTCTGTGTAACTATAGATTATCCAGCTGTTTTCCCAGCACACTCTGTTGGTTTTTACTACAAAATTTTCCTAAATATTTAGTGTGTTGTCTTGTTTATTGCTGGAAATAACCTTCTAAGAAATTGTTTGCATTACCCTGCTTACTTCTTTGAGGCTGATACAGAATTTCTGTACAGCAATTGCAACTTGTAGCAGTTCTCACAAACTTGATCAAGGAAACTCCAAGTTGCACTGCTTGAGGATTTGCTCCTCCTATCACGTTTCTGAGCTTCAGTTAATTCAGCTTCTCTATCTGGCAGGGTCAACTTTAAAAGATATAGTGATAAATATTATCATGTTTTATTGGCTAAATGTTCTGGCCTGTATAATAAATACCTGCAGAAGTTTTGGTTGATTTTCACCCATCCTCTGCCCTGGATGACTGCCTTTGCAGCAGAACCAACAGAACAGAAGACACAACCAAAACTCCACTATGCTAGTATGCGGTTTAACAGCTGAGTACAAACCCATCTTTACTGGCAGTGTATGCAATAGACTATGATCTGGAGTGGCTGAGATACAGCAAAAAGAATCTGTTATCATAGCTCACAGGGTGGTAAATCACATGCTGCAGTCACCATCCATGTATATAGGCTGGCAGCAAGTATGAGATAATATAACTAAATTTAGTGGAAAGAAGTGAAAAGAGTTGAAACTACATTGCTGTACCATGGGCAGTGAGCACAGCTCAGCCAATGCACAATACTTTATGAAGCAGCAATAATTCAGTTGTGAGCTGGAGCTCTGAAATACACTGAGTTAACCCTTAGTCTAATTTTAACTAGTGCTGCTCTGGATGCATACAAAGGCTCTTCCTGTCTCTTTCTTACACATGCCTTTTCTGTCTCATTAATTCTTCTCATACTTATGATGCCTCAAAGAGCATGTATTATATGCAGCTGTTTGGACTATGGCAATCTGACCATGAGGGCTAAAAGATAAGGAATTTGGATTTTACCTTCTTAGCCTGAAGTAGAGGGAATAGCAGGAAGCTCATATTTCATCATCTGTGAAAATAAATAACCTTGCCATATAGCTAACAAGAAATAAAAATGTTTGTTCAGTCATTTGATAAATATATTTCACTTGCCTTATAATTTTAGCATCTGCTAACATGTCCAAATCTATTCTCTGCTCAGTGGTGTCTAGACAGCTGACTTCCAGATTAATCCCTTGTGTTTACTTCCTTTTCAAGTATGACTCCACATTTCTAGTATCTGATAAATTTTGCCTTTTATCAGTGGTCTTGAAAACTCTTTGGTCAGTAGCCATTACTCATGCCAACAGGCCTCTCAATGTCACCTGAGTCTAGTCACTGCGTCAGAGACCCTGTAGAGGTCTGGGAACCTGGCTTCCTTTCAACTCATACTTTGGAGCTACCAAACCATATCTGACTCGGCAATTCAGTATAGCTATTTTGATACACAACTTTTAATATCTGAAATACATCAAAATAAGGAGCCCTGACTTGCATCACCCTGTATTGTGCAATACTGTGTTTCAGGCACCTAGACATCCTTGTTGGGATCTGCTAGACATACTTGCTTTTTTGAAAGAGAAGTGCCTTTGTCCAAAGGCAACACATAAATTTCCCCAAGGAGCCTATAACTAACAATAATTCAGTTGTTCTCCAGGTATGATTTCCATCTTGTGCTGCAGTCAATTTTCTCTCTAGTCCACTTTCTCTCTAATGTAAATTCAGATCATGGTTCAGGCTTAAAGAACTCGTTTAGCTGTACTGTTGAGATTAACTGCACTCTGAGGTTAACTGCACTTCTCTGGTGGTAAAGCATCTGGAAAAACGGAGATGCTGGCAAACTGCTTTAGGGGAATGCAGTGCTGCTGATAGAACTTTCTTCTTCCTATTGTCTCTGTAATGGTGCCAAGGAGAAACACTACCCATTTGGCAAAAGGTAGCCAATGTAAGTAATTGAAGGGTCAGTTTTAGGTAGCTAATAAGTGCTGTTGGCTCTCTGAGATTTCCCAGAAGTTGGAGTCTTCCTCCTTCTCCCTAAGTGTTTACGTGTTTGTGTGATCCAAAGCCCCTGAAAAATCAGTAGGAAACTCATTCATGACTTTAGGTCATGACCACAGACCTAGTCTTGTTCCTGCTGTGGTTTTGTTATGCACTTCTTGAAGGACCATTTGCAGGTTTGTTCTGACTCCTCCTAGATCTGTTGCTTTGTATGTCATTTATACAAACAAGGAACAAAAACTCATTCATCATCTTTAATTTCTATTCAATGCCAGTTTCTTCTTTTTACATGTAACAGAGTAATTAGTTTAATTTACTTTACCTTGAAAAGAGTAATATATTCAGTGGCATATTTAGCAATTATTAAAATGATCACCATGGAAACCAAGGATGTAAGTGGAGAGATAAAAAAACCATTGCATCACAAACATGGCATGGAGAATTGCATTGGGAGGCAGCTAAATACTAATTACCATACTCTTCACTATAGTGAAGTCAACAAGGAGACAGAGAAATAAATAATTTATCTTTGTGACTTAGAAAGGTAGATTTGGTGGAGGGATTAATTTCTCCTTGACTTACTGAACTAACACAGACTTAATATTTCAGGTATTTATGAGGGCAGAATATCACTCAGGACACAAAGGATTCAACATCAGATCTCCAGCTCTGTGGAATATGTTCTAGTTCATGGATAAGTATGAGATAATAGACTGCTCATTAGTCAGGGAAGTTTTTAAAACAGACTGGCTCTGAGCATATCTCCCTTCAAGGAGAAATATGTCTTTCTATGTTTTCTGTGGATATTCGCTGATTCTATTACTTATCCATATAAACAGAAAAATGCATGTTAATCTATGTAACTGAACCTGTTACATACAAAACTACTCTTTTACCAGGATAAAAATCTGGGAAAGAGTGAGGAAAATATACTGTCATCAGACACGGATGAAGACATCAAGAAAGATGAAGAAGATTATTACCAAACTCCCAGCAGTATTTTAGCAAAGGTAGTGTATCAGTTGTGAGTTCTGCTAGTTTGTTAACAGCTCCAGGGAGACATTTAATGAGCCAAAGGGTAACTGGTATGACGAACTACTATTACCTTGCAAAAGAAATACATAGATAAAGCAATAGGTAATAGAGCTTTCATTGGTACAAGAAAAAAATACACTAGACTCATTCAAAGGATCTTTCTGGTAGAAAGTGGCATTTTGACAAAAACACTGCTGATTTTGTTAAAATTCCCCAAATTGACTATTTCATTGTAAATGGTTTTTGCCCATTGTATAACAGTGTGGGTTTTTTTTTTTCAAAAGTGAAAACTTCATTTAGAAAATGTAACAGAACATTATATATTTAAAAATATAATTCTGTGAAAGCATCGGTAAGATGCATAAAATGAAGCAGTACTTTAAAAACACTGTGAAACATTTTGTCATTTACATTTCACTGTGAAACAAGAAGTAGGAGGAATCAAACAAAAATTGACACTTAATTTGGGAGGCTAATTTCTCGAGACTTCACATGTAGATAGTGGTCAGGAGAAGTGAAGTGATAAGTCTTCTGGAGAAGTCATAGCTCAAGACTGTACAGCTAACTGAAGAACGTTAACAATACAGTTTTGTCGTATAATCTAAGTGCTTTAAGTTAAGCACATCCAAAATTCAAGACTTTTTAAAATCAGCTTAAACTAAAACATAACAAAATTTTCGTGGTAGTAGTTTAAAATATAGTTGGTTATGTCCCAGTCTGAAAGTGTTAATAATACTAGATGGCATTAACTGATGTCAACTGCCTTTCTAGCTCACTGTTTCTAGGAAATGACTTTTTGGGGGAAAGGCAAGCTGTATTAAACAGTGTGTTTAAACAGCATGAGTACTGAAAGAAAAAGGAAATTAGGAAGATTTTTTTTTCCATAGGCAGAGCAATGATACTAATGTCTCATGTTGTTATGTGTTTCCAACAGTGCACTATTGAAGTATCAAAGCCTGACCCTACGGGTGGGTTTGATGTCTCTGTGCAAGAGAAGCCAGTGCAGAAGAGCCCAGTAAAGGAGAACATTTATATGTCAATGAAATCACTGTAAGTAACAACTTCATTAAGTTTTTCAAATTAAAAGTTATATAGTAGTACAGATAGAGTTGTCATCTGTGGTGTTTACATTACACTATCTAAAGGCCATATCTTGTTTGAACTATGTCCTAAGGACCTCGCTGCCAGCATCCAAGCTTGCTAGGCCCTGGCAGATGAACCTTAGGACTAAAGGGTGGGTCCAGCTCTGCGCATGCTGTGTCTCACCTAAAAAAATCCATAGCGCAGGCTCGAGGGTGCTATCTGCTATCCTCTTTTTATCAGCGTGCTTGGAAAAGGCGCTGATGAGGAGCGTGGATGGAGCCCTCCCTGGATCTTCGTTCGCGAAGCCTAGCCATACCAATACCAATCTTGTTTGAATGAGTCCTTCTTTGGTCTTGGCTCAGCAAGTTCAGAACTCATGGGAATACCAGGGTGAAACTCAAACTCATCAACACGAAATTTAAGCTCACATTGCAGAGCCATGTATTTAGATAGACTCTGACTACAGCCTTTTGTTGACTCATACATTTTCTAGGATTTCATGACATGAAAGCCCACCACTTTACTCAGATACCGTAGCCAAGCTCCAGCAACTCTCAGACAAGTACTCTCCTAAGCTGGCAGCATTATCTAGTGGTTAAAAGAGAAGGGTAGACATGAAGCATTAGCTCCCAGCTTTTCCAGTAAGAAATTATGTGACCCTGAGTAGGTAATTTCCTTCCTTCCCTTTTCCCATCCAAAGAATGAGTCTGATGCTGTTTGGCATGTCACAAAGACAGACCTGAACTTTGGGTCACAGTTGTAACGCCACAAGGAAACTTTACAACCTTCAGCATTTAGCACAGTATACAAAAGAGAAGTGTGCCTACATCACAAAAACAAACCTCCTGAGGCAGAGAACTGGTCATTAGCTGTTAGCTGTGGCCTGCCAGCCACACACAGTCAGGTCTTTTGCCACATAGCAGGAGGCAGGCACACAAACCAATGTATTCCAATGGATTTATTAAAATTTGTCTGTGTCTTTGGGAGCCCCTGGAAGTACTATAAAAACCTCACAAGCCTATGCCATCTGAGTTAAAATATAGTAAAAGCAGCTTTTGCTGCTAAACTCAGTCTTGTTTGGGGCATGGAGGAGAGCTGGCTCCAGGAATTATAAGGCTCATCAAATAAACCTAAAATGAGTTCATGCACATCTGAGTTATTCTAGCTCTGAGGGGGCAGCATTACATCCCTGCAGAAGCCAGTACAGCTAAAGCCAACAATCTGTACTCAGTTTCTTTGTCAAGGCATGTTGTTAGCTGGAATGTTTTCAAGCTTAATAAAAAGTCTTTAAATACTGAAAACGTTTGTTTTGGGATTTATGGTCCATTTTTAGAAGGACTTTATTTTACTTAGCTGTAATTTTGTCCACTGAATATTCTACAAGAACTTGTTATTCTTTGCTTCACTAATGGCTGTTTGATCCAGCTTCAAACACAGCAAGTGTGCCTGGAATGGTCAAACCAGCTCATTTTTTATCACCATTCTTCTTCAGTAGGCTGCTGGATGAGGGTTGCCAGCTGACATGCAGACGTGGTGGGTTCCCTACTCTTCGCAAATGCCAGGACAACAGTGCATGTCCAAGAGACTTGGAAGAAAACATTGACTTAAAATTTGCAGAAAGCAGCACCAGCCCACAGACAACCCTCCAGAAAAGGCAAAATTCACTACCACTTTCAGTGGTTCAGTTGTCTATATTGCTCAGGTAAGCATCCTCTCTATTTTCCTTGCAGAAAAGACAGACATGTTCATGGGCTTCACTTGGAGTACTGGTAGAACACAGAGTTCAAGGAGCATCTGGACAACACTCTTAGTCATATGATTTAGTTTTAGGTAGTCCTGCAAGGATCAGGGATTTGGATTCAATGATCTTTATAGGACCCTTCCAACTTGAGATATTCTGATTCTATGGTCTCTGGTGTTTTCTCTCACAGTCAAGTTACAGATGACACCGAACTGCAGAAGTTGGATATTTTTGTCCCTCTGGTTGATATTAACAGTTACCTAAAACTTACTGAAGCTGCAGGACATATATGGTAAGTTCTGGATGTCTTGTGATGGTACCTATCAGATGTGAATGAATGACAATTAGGTACAGAAATGTACAATCATACACATCCATGTCCAGTTTTGGCAGTGCAGAACAGGGCAGGGTCAGTGTGTGCTGGTGCTTCAGTGATTCCTTTCTGTTCTTTCTGACTCTTGTGCAATGCAGTTTCTATTTCAACTGCTGTTGAAAAGGGCAATATAGAATCCCTCAGCATGCTGTGTAATAATTAGCAATGAAGTCCCACCCCAAAAGCTATTCTTCTAATGTTGGTGTGAAATCACCTAATTACTATTAGTCAGTTTTAGCTTTGATTTAGTGAACCACAATGATGATGATTCTCAGAGATATAGCAAGAGGATGTATCTTGTGATAGGGGAAACAGGGCCTAAAGCTGACTTGAGGTGGATATGAGCACAAAATTGTCTCTAAATTAATTCAAGCAGTGGTTCAGTGCTAGGAGTGAGTGCTAGGCAGAGGTTTTCACAAGGTGTCATGGGCTAGAGCACATACATCCTTTTAGTAGTCCCACAGGAAAATAGTGCTCTCCCTAGATCTTCAATATCAATGACTATGATAAAGAAGATGGAGCAGAAAAAATGCTCATTGCATGCTCCTGTGCTTCCTTTTGATGTTACACTGCCACACAACACCAAGACTGGTTTTTGCTGCTGCTGTCATATTTACAGCAATCAGGTGCATTTTGTGCATGGCAAGTCACTTTATTCTGACCACTGTCAACATGAAGAGAAAATACCATTGCAAAAAAGGATTGGAAATGAGACCCACCTCAAAAATTTTATCTACATCTAAATTTACAGAGTTTTCTCAGTGGAAATTCACATTGAAAGAATTTGGAACAGAGCAATAGGTCTGATTGTAAGGTCAGCTAGTTCTAAACAGCTTATTGTCAAGGAGAGTCTACCAGAGATCAGCAGGAAAGGGATACTGAATTTTCCATAAAGGCCAGCAGTGGCTCTCTGATCTTTGCAGTTATATCATAGATAAAACACCTGATAATAAGCTAGAATTCCATTCTTTTGGGATGACTTTAGAAATCATCTGTTAAACACAAGGCTCAAAAATCTGCAGCAGCATACACATACCTGCAGTGAGTCTGGCCAACTGCTTTTGAACTGGAATCCCCATCTCTCACTGGTGACCTTGCTAGCACCAGTCTTACTTGTTAACAGGCTGAAATGTCAGTGTTGTGTGTGCTTGTAGGAGGATCTGTTGGGATGGATGAAGCACATTGGTTTCCGCTAGAACCAGATCAAAAAGATACAAAGTCATTCAACCTGTGTGTTATTTCCAGGGGGCTGTATCAGTTCTGTTCAGCCATTGCCATTCTGTTTGCAGTAACTGGGTGTCATGTACCTTTCCTTTATTGTCTGTCTTCCAAATATCCTAGTGTCTCACACTGGACTGGTCCTTGCCGATTGGGATGTTTGTTTAATCATGGAGACCGTGTAGTGGCTGTGAATGATTTGCAACCCCAGGCCGTGGAGGAGGCTTACTTCTTCATCAGCAGGTCCACAAGAAAGGAGGTAAGCTTGACTAACCTGAAGTTGATAGTGAAATGAATCAAGCCAAATGTGAAAGCAAGTTGCTTTTTGCATCTCAAGTGGCTCCATTTAAACCAGCTTACTCTGGTTTAAGTTAGACATGAGTAGCTTCAGTACCAAATAGTTCCTCAGCATCATTCTGATGTAGCAGCTCTTATTCCTGTGCTGTTGGAGAATGCAAGGCCAGCACTACTGTGTTTGAGAACTTGATCTCAAAGAGTCTGAACAACCCCCAAAAATACTACTGGGTAACCGTAAATTAGAGTTACTTGGTATTTTTTGGTCAAGTCTTGTGAATTGCAAACTTTGTAAAATAAACAGTTGCCTCCCTTGGTTGTGTAGTTGCTAATAGTGGTTTTGGATATTGAGGGCAGAGCTCTAGACTCCTATCTCCTATTGGTTGTCAAGTGCTGTGCTGCTACCTGTGTGATATCACTTCTTTTGAAGAATATAGAAGACTTTTAGATGGTGCCTTAACACCACTGTAATCTACTACATGATGGACTTCTATGTCAGTATCCAGGTTCTCTGACCCATACCTGAACACATTCGTATTTGAATTTTGCTGAGGAAGTTGACGTCATCAGATGCTGTTACCATCTAAAGAAAAGCAAGCCAGTCTCAACAGGGAAAAAATATTCATCTCTATTAATAGGATGCTTTTATTTAGCTAGTTAGAACACAAGTCAGATAGTAGCACAGATGTTGATCAGATATAACAAGCTATAAAAATGTATCCTTTTTTTAAGGTGAAACTTACTGTATGTAGGATTCCACATTCAGAGATCTTCCATGTTGATGGGTGTTCATGTTCCTGAAAAAAAACACCAAAAAAGACCTCAACAATTAAGTAAGTGCCAAAGTTCAAGGGGAAAGTTTAGGGGAAAAAATATGATATATAGTGCATGGGGGTAATTTTATCCTTTAGAGCTGCCAGGAATATTTTGTTGCTGAGGTACAAAGAATAGAGACTGTGGATTTTATTTTCATTTTATGTCCTAATAACTTGTTTTGTTGACATGAATGGCATATGTTTGGCTTGTATTTCATTTTGGCATGTACTTCAGTTACATGAAAAAAGATGAAGGTCAAATAGTTTATGAAACCTTCGCACTGTGTATACTTTGTCCTTGAGCAGAAAATAGTGGTTCACACCTCTAGTCACCTCTTTGCACTGAGTTACATTGATTTACAGTGAACTTTTCATCAGTCAGAGCTGTGGAAACAGCCTATATTTGGAACAAAGCTATGTTTTCCCTTGTTTCCCCTTAGCTACAGAAAGGCAAAGGCAAGCTGAGAGCTGTTGTGTTGGAAGGAAGGCTGGTAAATAGTCTTGTGTAGTGATTTAGTGGGGCCTTCTTTGGTGTTATGCCCCTCTTATGTTACAGACACAAAAATACACTCAAGGGATGACAGAAAAAAGAGCTGCTTGGAGAAAAGGAATGTTTCTGGAGCACCTTTGGGTTCATTGGCAGCCAAAATAAGCCCTAAGGGAAGAACAAATAAATAGATTTGGGAGAAGAGGGCTGGCTTGCTCTGTGAAAGTGTTACTGGTAAAGACAGCTGAGAAAAACAGAGAGAGAAATTATGTACATGAAGACCAATGCAAAGTTCACTGAAAGAGTTTTGCTGCTACCAGGTACTACCATGGGGATATCACTGGTACTGCAGCATTTCCAGAGCAGGTGCTCATTTGTTTCCCAAACAAGGACATTTCCTGTAACTATTTCATAGTGAATATATCTTGCTTCTATTGCTATCATAGGAACAGGGCTGATTTTCAGATAGTAGCACACCAAAAGGTGTTGGTGCTTGATATGGAACTGCCTGCAGGGGTGCCTTTAGTGGATGCCAAAAGAGAGCTTTGACCTGTACTACAGTGACCTCTGTTGCTTACAGAAATATGGTATAATAATGCATGTGTGCAGGACACATACCTACCCTCTATATGGATATGTATACATTTGTATATAAGTGTTTGAGGGTGTATTTACATACAGATATATTGCTATAAGATAAATTGTATTGATTAATATGCAATGGTATGGGAACAAACGGAATCACTGCTTTTAAGCACAGATAATTTTGTCTTGCCAGACACAACCAAAATAACTACTGGGGTTAGCAGGTGTAGGATTATTGATATTAAGAGATTTATATAAGCTTTGATTAAGATGGATTTGGCCCAAAGGATGTATTTGGACAGTTTCCAATTGAATTAGGCCGGGTCAGATACTACAGTATGAAACAACACTCACTAAAATCAGCATTAGTGCCACTTATTCTGGCAGTGATTTTGACAAATGTGCTTTGTATATTTCCTTTAACAAACCATTATAAAATTTTATTTACCCAAAGATGAAAACAGTGTCAGTAACTCAAAACAAATATTTATACAATCTATTGAGACTCAGCTCCTATCCAAAAGTTAGATTTCCAGATGGAATGTTTCCAGAGCCTGTGTTTTCTATTTTTGAGATAGGAGTGTTTGGGACATGCTTATTTCTCAAGGTGGGAAAGGATCAGTTTTTTTATATTCCTGTTTCATTGCTGGTCAAAGGTCTGTTTGTGCTGAATTCTGCATAAAGACAGAGGGAAACTCCACTTCTGAAACTAGAGAGGCTGAAAATGGAAGGAAAGATATTCCTTGGGAGCTCTTCTCTAAAGCTGCTGTGGGACTCCTTTGCTCTGCTCTGCCTCTTTGAGCACAACATATCAATTTCTGCCTAAGGAATCTCTGAGGGATGGGATTGCCAGCTATCACCATACAGGGCTTCTTCCAGCTCTGTAACTGTGTCAGTCTGCTAGGACAGTCCTCTAGGCCTGAATCCTAAAATCACAGATCATCTAGTTCAAGAGTATCCACGGAGGATATCACCCTCAACCCTTCCTGCCTAAGGTTTGCCTAAGCTCTTCTTCTGAACATTAGAAAAGGGAAGCCCAAGTCTTCCTGTGTTGTTCCAAGACTCATTATGAAGTTTTTTTCTGATGTTTATCCAAGATTAATTTTTCAGAAAATGAACCTGATTTTCTCTTGCTCTGTTTTCAGTGGGCATGGGAAATGCAATACTTGATTTCCACTGTCCCATTGTCTCCAGAGAAATCTTCATTCTGGAAGATGTTTTCTTTCTACCTTCTCCACCCCACCCCTTTTTTGTTGTTGTTTTTGTGAGAGCAAACATTCTGCATTCTTTCAACATTTTTTCAAGCATTTCCTGAAAGTGGTCATATGACACTGAACTGTGGGAAAAACACCTCCTGTTTCCAGTTATGGGTGAACAAAGGAGGTGAGACACCCATGAAGCAATTTCCTGGAACTTCATAGAGAAACTTTTCCAAATAGAGGTGAACTAGCAAAGAAGCTGTGAACCATACCTGGTGATGGGAGGAGAGCCACTGCTGTGGAACCTGCACACAGCATTGCTGCTGAAGCAGATACTGAGCTACACATACTGCAGCTCATGGCCATGGAAGAATATTGCTTTTGGACAAATATAGGATTTGGGTACATACAGCATGCACAGGACAATTCCAGAGTATTTCAGAAAACTGGAGGATTACTTCTGTGCTTCAGTAAACAGTTACTGATGTGTTACTCCATAATTGATCATTATGTCAGTTTGCACAATGATAAATGCAGATAATTAATGTCACATACTGGCTGACTGATAACACTTACAGAGATACAATATGGAAATTACATCAGTACAGTAAATTCTGGTAGGATATGTGAAATTGTCTGCCCACATACTATTAATAAATGTCTTAATGCTTTACAATGCATTTTATTCTGTGAATGTCACACTTTCTCCTGATGCAGCCCCTCCTCATCCTCCAAAGACTACCTGTAACTTCCCAGTAACTGCAGCTGAGTCACCAAACAGTGCTTTTAAAAAAAGTTACCCTTAAAAAAACCAAAATCAACCTCATTCTTTAACATTTTTCCCAATGTGAAAATTTTACCTTTCTCCAAATAAGCAAATTCTGCTAAACCTCTGTCTGCTTCTAGTGCTGAAAGATCTGAAGGGAATATCTTTAAACCCATGCCATCTGAGGGGTAACTGGTAATATTTTAGATCACCTATAGGCATTTTAGATGTGTCATGTAAGCACACACTCAGAAATAGGTGATATCATAGCTTCTTGTTTCAGCATTTCTGTGATGTCAAAATCTTTTCTTAGCTGGGCTCCAGGTAAATTTTGGGCTATTGAGGGTTCCTGACACGTTTTTAAATTGACAGGGGGTGAAATTCAGTGAATTCACAGACCAGTGGATCTGACTGCAACACAGAGTATGTGATTCCTTAATGATTAACATGCTCCTTCCTGTCACTGAATAGAGCTAGTGCCTTTAGGTTGTTTCCCTGGCTGTTAATTCATGGCACATTCCCATGCTGCGCTCACTCATTAGTGGCTGCTAATTTCCCCCCTGGAATTCACAAATATGAATCATGTTATTTCTACAACTCTAGTACCCTTCTCCAGCAGGAAGCAGCAGGAGAAAAGGAAGTTCAGCAACAGAGAGAAAGTAATGGTAAGAGAAGTCTCCAAACTCCTGTGAGGTCATTGAAGTTAAGAAAAATAAAAAGCCCATTGTACAGCAGGCAAAAAGCAGACCACCCAGCCCTCACACTTCCTCTCAAGGGCAATATTACCAAGAACTGGGTTTGGAGTCATATACTGATCAAGAGCACAAATCCTGCAGGAAAATAAGTCCAGCCAGGAAAGATTATCTGTGCTGTGTCCATCCTGAACTGAACCAGAGACAGCCTCTGTCTGGCTGTAATGCATAAGTCCCTCCAGCCTGGCTTACTGGACTTTTCAGCAAACAGAGCCAACAGAAGAGTATCTGCAAGAGAGGAGAGCGATGTCACCATACACACTAGGGAGACAGTGGATCAGTGGTGAGCTGAGGACACCAGATGCTTAACCTGTGTTTTGCCCTAATTTTTCTGATGGCCTCAGGAGAGCCATTTCCTTGCACATGCTTCATAAAATTCAAGAAGGCATTTCAGACACGGTTGTATCATGCTCTTGCCATGAATGTCATCTCCAGTGTCACATTCAACACTATGAATTGCTTTCCCTCCCAGCACATCTGCTGGAAACACCTCCATCACACCTATATGCTATGTAGGGGTTGGTGCATCAGTGCCCCACACTATGGAGACATGCTGATGTGCCCGTTCAGTGCTAAGGGAGAAGTTGTCTCCCCTAATGTCCTGTAGAAACATAGGTTACCCTCAGTTGTCCTTCAGACAGCACCATGATGAGCATATGTTAGGTGATGATCCCCCTTCCCTGCAGGAAACAGGCTCACCCAATCTGTGTGCTGCCTACAAGAGCTGCACTGAAGAGAGTCTATGGAAATCTTCTCAGTCAAATGAATTAATACAGTACTTCAGTCCCCATTAGGCAACATACTAATATTTACAAGTATTCGCCCCTGCTGGTGCTCTCTTTGTCAGCACAGGGGCTAGAAAAAGTGTACTGAATCCTCAGCAGAAAGCCTTAACCATGAGGCCATCTACCTTCACATCTGGGGAGCTGACAGTGTAATCTGAGCTGCACTGAGAGCTTTTTTGGTTTCTTTCCCAGGAATGAACAGCCATCCCATGTAAGTGCCTCACCATAGCCAGCTGCTTCCCTCGTGCAGGCCAGCCAGCAGGTCTTTGCAAGGAGCTTGGAGTGTGCCGGGCAGTTCCTAGAAATGTCACTGAAATTACAAATGTTCCTTTTGGCCCCTTATCACTTTCTAATTTATTGTATCATTTAAACAAAAGTAGAGGCCAGCCAAGGTTAATGCAAAACTTTCATTCAGCAAAAACACCTTAAGAGAAACTGCATCTCCACACTGCAGCAGGGAGGGTACTCAGTAGCCAGGAGCCCTTTGCTTGCTGCTAACAGCTGCTCAGTGACTCAGTTGTCCTACTTCCATCTCACAGCAGGACCAGCAGCTCTTCAGGGAGCACCAAGCCACTGTGGTGGCAACAGGACTGGACTTGCAGCAGTGTGTTTGGCCATTTTCTGTCCCAGGGTGTCTGGGTTGATCTGTACATATCTGTGCCTGAGAACTGATTTCTTTTACAAACCAGCAGTGGAGGGTAAAAAGATAAGCAGTTGGTGGGAGCACTAAGACCATGGCTATCACTGGTGCTAATCTTGTATTTTAAAATGCTGAATCTTTCCTGTTAGCATCATTCAAGATTTGATCCAGAGCCCTAGTTGCAGGCTGTCAACCCAGGGGTCTGTTCTCTGAAGAACTCAACACCTCTGCCCCAAAGCAAGCAAACCCTCTGCATACAACCTGAGCTTAGGTCAGAAAGACCTCCTTAGACTCCCCTTCCCAGTTTTGTTCATTTTTTCCATCATGGCAAGGAAACAGAGGTGACAAAGCTAAGGAAAGGAAATAAGTCAAGGGCAAAGTCCAGCAAGTGGTTCCCAGGTGGCCAGAGAGCAGATAAGCTGCCTACAAACCTGCACCACCTTCAGCCCTGACACTTCCAGTGACAGATGCCATTAGTGCTGATCATGCCAGACAAACTGCTGCTGCATAATACAATTTCAAGTGTACATAATCCCAGGCAGTGCTGTAGTATAATTACAGGGCTTACAATTGTAGACTGAAAATCTGTGACAGCTGCTGCCATGAACACTAAGGATGCTGCTACCTCTTTCAACAGTGTTAGGAGTTGGATTGGCCAAATAGCTACAGATGGAAACCTTCTTCTCTTGAAGCTCTCTTTTGTTGTACCTCTTCTCTACACAGCATCTGCATGGAGCCACCACAGTGTGGAGGAGGTCTGTCTCCAATGGCTCTGAGTACTGGAAAAACAAAACGTTTTAAAAAAGCCCCCAAACAGAAAGGATTCTGACCTTTCTTCCACATAGCAGAAGTTCCTTGTAAAAGTGAAATCTCCAAGTCTTTGCTCTAGAAGAGAAAAACAAAACAATCTAAGCTTCCACCTCTTGTAATCCCAGATGAAAAATGAGACAAGAGAGAAAAAATCTTGGAAGAGTTAAAGCATATGCCTTGTCTGCCCTTACTTTTCTGTGAAAAGCATTGAATTATTGGTTGTGTGCTATGAAACCCATTTGGAAAGGCACACTGCTTATTTGTATTTCTCAAACATGTTGTTTTCCATGTGGGAAGCCACCTGGAAATATTGTTCTGGGAGACTGAAAGGATCTTGTACATTTGCCCAGGATTTCTGGACACTTAAACATCCTAAATCTGTGCACAGACCAGCTCCAGCATGCTATGAAGAATCAGTCTCAGTGTGCCTGTGCTGCAGAGAGTCTGTGCTGCAGAGAGAGTCTGTGCAGCCACATGAAAACCAGCAAAGCACATCAGCCACAGGGGATGAGCACAGGGGCACGTCCACTAACTCGTTCCCTGCAAATAGTCTGTCTGGAGAACTCTTGTCTGAAACTCCCAGCTCCTGAGTTACTGACATGAGAGATAGGTTTAGGGAAGCAGTTATTTGGCAGACTGGCCAGGGGTCTATCTGAAGCAGCAATGCAGGTGGATCACGCAGAGATGGAGAGGACAGCAGATGGCATGCAGCCAGGCTGGCTGAGTGGAGCTCTGACTACCCATTGCTGCTCTGCTCACACCAGTGCTGCAGGACAGAGGAAGAGAGCTGTGGGTTTTGCACAGCAGAACAGACAGCAAAATGACACAGAATATCCTTCTGAAACCCAGCCAACCACTGTGGTCATGGTCATCACTGAGCTACATCCATTTTTTTTTCCTCTTTCTGTAAGCTTTCCCATGAAATCTGTTTCTGTTTCTGTCTGTGCCTATAAAACACAGCTTAAACCCATGATTTATGCCCCTGCAAGGGCTGCTAAAATGATACCACCACCATCAGCCATGAATGCAGCACAATTATTTTCACCCGGGGGAGCTCATACTTCTAACTATCTGCTCCTCAGCAACCTTACTGATCAGGCACATATCACACACTAGGACTCGTCATGCCAAAATAACTTCATTTGCATGCTAAATGCCATTGAACTAATTAAATAACCCCCAGGAATTCTGGCCTTCTGCATCCCAATTTGCTCCTCTTATTTTAGTTGATGTCCTACACCCATGTCTTTCTTCACAATTGTCATTTTCCTTCCAAGCAAATGTCCTTGTGCTCCTATTTCTAAGAATAAAGATGAATTCTGGTAGCATAATATTTCTGAGAAATCCCCAGCAGTGGAAACGTAGCTGGAGAGGAGAACAGAGAGGAAGCAAACCCAAGTTGTGTGGAATAACTACAAACAGAAAGAGGGACTGAACATTGGAAGAAAATCAAGTCAAAGAGAGTAGAACTGGAATTCTGTAGTGGAAATATATTATTTTTGTTATATTTGGTGGTTAAAAAAATCCAAAAAAACCAAACAACAAAACAGCTTGAGGTTATTCCCTAGCATCAGACAAATGACAGTACTACCTGTTCTTCAAGGTCACCTAAATCATTAAAATAACTCTGAGTAAATGTGTGTCTGGTCTCTCACTGTTCCGTGGTCCTGGTATCCTGGGAGTTTTGATCCATTTGTCTTTGTCTGAAGTCCTGCAAATGGCACTTGCTGCTGATGCTGATGATTGCAAGGCTAGGAACAGCACAGGGGTGTTTTAGCATTGCACCAAGGAGACAGGAGGATAACATCATACAACATACCCAGCCTGCAGTAGGTTGTGCTCACTGCTCTTCTCCCCTCAGGGGCCCATCTGCTGCCCCATCTCCAGGGACTGTGGCACCATGTTGTGACATCCAAGAAAGGTACAAGGAAAGGAAAGTAGCAGCTTCAAGGTATGTCTGGATGTGTGATCTGAGCCACAGTTCACTCAGTGAGCAGCCATCCTGCGTAATGCTCTCCTGCTCGCCTTTTCCTCACAGGGTTTCTTTCTGGTGCTGGAGCCATACAATTGCCTATGCTGCTCTATCCAAGGCCCTCACAGAGATCACAGAGTTGAGAGCAGCTGCCACATCTCAAAGTGCTGGGCCTCTCTGGGGCAGAGGAAGTTCACAGCCGGTTCCTGCCCTGCTCCTCAGGTGGGAGATAGCCAGGACAAAGTCAGCACATGGTGCTTGGCAAGGAAGGTCCTCATCAGGGCAGGTGAGGAAGGACAAACATCCTTTAAGTAACTCCAAGGGGGTCTGCAGGTGGTGCTGGGGTGGTCACAGCTATAGGACAGCTGCAGACCTCCAGCTCCGGCTGACAGCAGCTCCACAGAGCCAGGCCCTGTTCATCTCCCACTCTGCTGTCCTCAGACAGGCTCTTCCAGTGTTCTGTTATCCTTTGCCAAATGAGCACAGGATTCAGCATCCCTGCTCTCCCCACCCTATTAATATCTTAGGACAGTTTGGTAATTAGTCATTACTCGGATTGTCACTGGGTAGCAGCACAAAGAACTGAATTGCAGCATTACTATTGTTCAGGCAATAGATGCAACCAAGAGCAGGGCAGCAAGCAATTAACACAGCTTCAGTAACAAGTGAAATCCAACCTGATTTTTTCTGATTGAGGAAGCCCTGCTGGGATAAATGCCACAATGCAATGTCTTCTCTAAAACAGAAGCTGAAAGGTGGGTTAGATCCTGCTGCTCGCAGTGCTGCGTTTGGGGAGGTCTCTGCTAAGACCTGACCAATGACTAGTGTGATCAGAAAATGTAAATCTTGCTTCTCACAACAGAGTTCACTGAAATAATTTTCTCTCTGCATGGACGAGGGTGGTTGAAAGCCAGGAGGGGTGGGAGGCACTAGGAATCGGTACCTGCAGAACCTCACAGCCAGCTCTTGCTGAACTCAGCTCCAAAGTCACCCTTGTTGACATTTGTGTCCTGGTGTCACCTCCTTGGGTGCACTGTTGGTATTTTTTTCTCTGGGATGGAGAACTTTTTTCCTCTTCCATCCTTAATTAACCAATACAACATACAGAAAGAAAGTTGAATAAAGTTAAATTCAAACACCAACAGGAAAGCTTAGATGCTTTAAAAACTGATTTATGTAAGCATTTATTGGAAATTCACACAAACAACTCACTATCTGCTCTGAGATACCAAAGCAGATGCGACAGAGTGGAAATGCCTCTTCCTTGCCAAAGTATTTGCTGGAGATTCGATAACAAGGTGCCACTGTACAACAGTGGGTAAAGGTTCAAAGTAGAATGGGGAAGCAGATGAGGCATCTGGGCAGGGCAGGGCTGTGCCTTTGCAGACTACAGCTCCTCCACTAAATCTCATGCCCAGACAGCAGGTGGAGCTGGATTAGGTTCAGTGGGAAGGCAGCTAGCTCTTCTTTGCTGTTTTCCTGATCTGCAGTGACAGCCTGTCTTGTTCCTTCATTTCTGTTAGATGGCTGTAGGCTCCTCCTACATTTTCTATGCACTTCTGTGCAGAACATTAAATTGAGCACTCCAAGTGCACATTGTAATCTGAACCAACATGTGAAACTTAACTACAAGAGCTCCCATTTCTAATATTTGTACTGACAAACTTTCAATGATTTCTGTGAATTTCACTCATCCCTGTCATAGTTCCTCCTAGATACTGCTACTGTGTTTTTTACAAATACTATTTTCCAAACACAGTTGAGTTTGAACAGCAGATATCAAATACAATTTCAAACTGCATAATTTCACCATAAATCCTAAAGACACAGTACAGCCTATGCCCCACCCCTGAAGGAGACACCGCTATTTGTTTCGATTCTGAAATGAGAAGCGGCTGTTTACTGTAGCTAAGGGGAGATGAGAAAGCTTGGGCTGCAGTTTCTTGTTCTTAAAACTCACCTGCTTTTTGTCCCTTACCAAACAAAACTCACCAAAAATTATTCAATAGACAGAGAAAGTGCATCAAGGCAATAACTGCACCTTTAGCCTGACTTGGTAACAAGTCTCCCACATAACTACCCCAAGCAGTCTTCAATTTCAAAACACAATCTCCATAAAAAATCAACCCAAGTTGCGTGAAGCATGTATCTGAAATCATGCTATCTTAAAAAAACAAACCCAAATTTATGTTAATAGCCTTTACTAAGTACATATGAGTAGACAGGTTGGATTAGATGAGAAATGCTTTAACCATCCCAATGACATCTCAGTTCCTTTTTCCACTCCAAGTTAGTATTGTTTTCACATCAAGGTTTAAAAAGATACCCACCATCTTGAGGTTCCCATTAACTGTCCACATGCTTGTATTTTGCAAAATCTTCACCCTTGCCTTCCCAGAAACCTCCATGACCACCATGGGCCACGGATGCAGCCAGTCTGCAACCTATTGCCTGAGTCAGCTCAGTGAGCCAGCTGCTTTTCTCCTCTACCCTTTCCCCTCCCTCTAACCCTTTCCAAACAGTGTTGCTTTTAGCTCATTTATCTGCCAATTGTGGTGATATGTAATCAGAGCCCGAGTCTTGATGGGAAATACAAAGTGATTCTTTGGAGTGGTTGGCTTTGAAAACCATTCTGGCGCCCATCAAGTGAGTGTTACAGCTGCCCCATAACATTTGCTTTGCCTTCTGCCATCTGTCAGCACTACACAAACTGAAGAACCTCCAGGATGTTCACAGGCCCACCTTGCTTTAGTAAAATCTGGTATTATTTATATGAACATGTGACACTTGTGTGATGTGAAGGTATAGACAGAGACTGACTCATCCACCCACTGTTCAGGGGGCTTTGTTCTAGTATTTAACACAGAGACCAAAAATCCCAGACTACTGACATAGAAAGAGTGATAGATTTGCTGCAGATAGAGCCATAACTCTAAACCAAAATAGCCAATGCTTTTGCTCATGCATCTATGTCAACACTGCCAAAAGACAAAAACAATAATCACTCCTTTGTTATGAAAAGTGCAACCATTCCCCAATTAATTATACCTGCACAATAATGCTGAAATCAGGTTTATCACAGGGCTGTGCTCCCCAATGGACTCAACATGCTGTGATCAGAGCACTGTCCTTTAGAACAACTTAGACAAGGGAAGAGGTAAGGTCCTGCTATAAACCTTCCCAAAGAGTTCTTGTTTAACAAAAATAGTAATTTCTTCCTGAGTCTGGATCCTGAAAAGACTTTTTTCCGTACAAAAAATGCCAAGTAACTAGGTAACATGGAGGTCTAACATAAAGATGGACGAAATGCTGCAGAATTCAAGTCTACCCACAAAAAAAACAGCTGGCAGAAGTGCAAATACAAACCAGAAAGGAGGAAGAATGAAAGCAACCAGCAGGCTAACACAGATCTACCTACATCAGGCAGGCAACTGGAAACAGACCTCGGCACAGAGACAAAAAAAGGAACCAGGCACAAAAGCTATTCTGTTTTACTGTGTGAAGTGAGCGATTACCATCTGTTCAAATTAATAACTGGGTCAGTCCAGCACATGCCAATGTCAGTGTCTTCCTAGATACATCATTTTTGTGGTTAGTTTCAGAATTAAGTTTGCTTTTAAAAGAAAAAAATCCAACTCAACTCTTCATTTTGGGTAGTAGGGTAGAAACTGATAGCATGAAGTAGAGAGGCATCAGGTGCTTCACACTCACCAGCTGCCTTGACAGCTGGATTACTGTAGTTGTGTTACTACCTGCACACAGGCTAACTAATGGAATCACACACCTGCAACAGCACCACCATGTTCAGAGCCCACACACATACTCACTCTCTGTAGGAATATTCACTCTTGAAAATGCAACTATAGAAGCAACAAGAGGTCAGAGCTGTGATTAAGATTTAGACTTTGCGAAGTTTACTCCAGCCATTCATACTTGGTGCAAAATTAGCCAAGAAAAAGACTCAGAAGACAAAAAAAACCCCAAAACTACCACCAACAAAAAGCCAGGCACAATTCCTTAACAATTCAACTGCCAAACAGAACATTCAACTTTGGCCCGACTTGTACAAGGGGTTTTCAGGTTCAGTATTTGCAAGGGCTGTAAAAGATTCTTTTTCACACACCTACTCCAACAAGGGGTGGAATCCTAGGAATGACCATGCCAACCCAAGACACTTAGCAGTTCTTGTGAAAAGAAGAGCTATCATAATGCATTATGTAAAGTAAAAGCAATACCATGTTACAGGGAATGTACTGAAAGAACTGTGAATCAGTACAGGAACTTTTTTCCCCATCAGAGTTTCACAGTTATTTCTCTCAGAAGACAGAAATAAAGCAAAGAGACTTCACATTACAGAGATTGTCACCGTTACACTTACACTGATAGTGAGAGAAATGTCTTCCCAACAAAACAATGGCATTGAGGTTTCAGATCAGCTACTCCTGGGACTTCAGGAATGATTCTTTATGCATGGATGTTTAGAACAGTTTTTTATTTTAGTGCTTAGAATTATACTAGCGTGCCTGCACACAATCTCATACTCAGTATCATAAATACCAATCTGTAGGTTTCAGGGGAAAAAAAATGCAAAATTGAACTTACCTTTCTGCTGCTAGTACCAATATTTGCCTTTTTTGTTCTTCCAGAATTCAAGTAACAAGCCTTTACATACAGCCCTGCAAACCCAAATGCTTTGTAGGGGACTACATGGAGAGGAACCAATTCTGTACGTTAACCATGTGCTGAGAATTTGCACTACTAGGACACAAGAGCAAACTTATACAATTGACATATACAGAATATTCATCAAAGATATTACAGATAGGTTCCTCAGATTAGCAGCTCCAGTACTGAAAAGACATGCATTTCGCTCAGAAAGAACACACAGGCTTCATAGAGGTCCTTTATTTAAAAACAAAAGTTAAAAAGCAGAAACTCTTGAGTGGAATGTAGGTAGCAATGTCTTCTATAAAAGTCATTCTCTGAAGTACATATGCTGCACATGCCCCAGCTAATCTCTCTCATACGGTAAATTTTGTTTAGAAAATTGAGATCACAATAGCAAGTTCTGTCTCATGAAAGAAGCTTCTCTGAAGCCTGAATTGACAGCATGTAATACAGGCTTAATATCATCTCATTTATTACAATAACTTCTTTCCAGAAGTGATTAACCTAAAGGCAGTTTCTTCCCCACCATTATATGTACTTGCAAAAAAGTTATGAAGTTATAGGAAAAAAAAAAGTAGTAGGTATATGAGGAAGCAAGGTGCCTTTTCTTTTAAATTTCCAAAGTCAGCTTTCTCAGGAGAATGGCAGCTTAATCCTGCCTAAAGAAAGCTCTGTGGAAAAAGGAGTTAAGTAAAACTTACTGGAACTCAAAATTCCCACTCAAGCCTATCTCCTTTGAAGTATACATTCTTCCTTATATTTATTTATGCCTACTGCTCTCAATCATCCAGTCTCTAAAATGCTTCTCCATCAAGCTTCTGGCTCTCCAGTTACCAACGTTTACGGTGGGGATGATTTTCTGTGGCTTCAGCCACTGAACAAAACGCTTCATTTCTAGGTAACTGCTGTGTTCACTGTAAGGAATCCCTGAAATGAAACAAATCACAGTGATCTGTCAGGCTACTTAGCTTCTTGCCAAAATATTTTTGCAAGACTTCCAACTAAGAATACTTTAGATAATATTTTATTAAATTCATATTTGAGATCTAAAGTTTATAGCTAAGGTAAAACAAAACCTCAGATTTTCCTTCTGGAGAAATTCATTTGCATGAAGTTACCAAGTCATTCATCAGTGCAAAGTGAACAGCACCAAGCATTTGGTTAAATGAATGTGAAGAGATTCAACTCCACCCACTGATAAGAACTGAAAGGAAGAAGACTCACAGTTTCTTGCAAATGAGTAAGCTATGGAATGAAATCTTGGCTCTGGAACGGCAGTACCACCAGCACCAGACAGGCTAAGACTTCACTACTGAAGTCTCCACCCATATCAGAAAAAGGCTTTTATTTGTAGGACAGGAGCAAAATCTGTGTAAAAATCTGTATTTACAGTGTTCTCAATTACTCAGTTTACAGATCTCTCCTGGAGAGACCATCTGCTCAGTTTCTCAATGAGTTATCAAAAAAAGCATTGGTTACAAAGAACAGTAGGAGTTTCCAGAATAAAAATATTAAAAGCATCCACAGAAAATATAATGCACTGAATCTCTACCATTCATACCATATATGGTGATCTTTCCTCTTGTCTGAGGCTTGACATCTGCCAGTGAAAGGCATGAATCAGAGTAGGTCCACCCAGTAGGTCTGAAAGCCAGAACTTGATCAAATTTCTCAGAAAACTTATTCAAGTGATCTTGCAAGCCCTGTGAAAAAAATACAGCATCCACTTGATCCCAATAAATAATTCATTAGTCTAAAAGCTGGAGGTTTCATGATGGAGAGTCTTCAGACTAAATTTTTTTTTATGGGGTTTTTTAATTTTAAATACTTTGACATTATTAATGACAAGTATTTCTATTTGAAGAATACCTTGTACCTTAGGATCTCAATTGCTTCATCTGAATAAGCACATATTAACAGCTACACATTACAGATCAGAACACCTAAGGCATAATCATATCTTCTTACAGATCTTGCTCCTCAAGTCATTCATTTTCTCCTCTCAGCTGGAGATCAGCACTCTTTCAGCTGACTAGTGATAAAAGATGGTGAAAGCCTGTTTCAGTGCAAAATCATCTGGTTAATTTAAAGTGTCACTGAGATCCTGACATCTGTTTATGCCCAGAAGCACTCAGACTTAATAAAGTTACCCAAAAAATCACAGCAAGCCAGTGCACCAGTTGAGTGTTACTCTAAGAACTAAGCCGTGTTTTACCACATCTCTATTCATGATAGGATGGAAACCACCTCTCATCTCTTCCTTCTAAAAAAGAATAAAGTTCCCAAGTTGGCTAAGTTAGCCTTCAGTGTTGTTTAGCTAGGATCAGGAAAAGGATGAGAGGGAAGTATAAGGAATTTACAATTCTATTCCTGGATAAAATGAAGTCAGTATTATTTCAAATCAAAACCAGAAAATCAATTTCATGTGTCCTGTACAAAATCTTAAAGGTGCATTCCCCCCCAACACAAATTAAGAAGAACCCGCAACAATCCAACAGTAACACAAACCACAAAAAGCTTACTCCTCCGCCACTGTATTTTCACTGCCTCTAATCCTCTGTGGCTTGCTCTTTCTAGTTTTACCCTACAGACTTCACACATCTTAGCCAAATGCTTATTTCAAGTACTGGTTCTTTTCAAGGAGATAGTCATAGGCCTCATCAAGATTAGTGATACCGGCCAGGTATTCACTATTATGAATGGGACTGCTTTTATCCTAACTATGGTACAGATCATAGCCCCTGATCACAACAGAAAGCATGTGAAAAAAGAAGTATATGCAAGAGCATCTCAAAATGAACTCATTTCCTTTCTATTCAGGGCAGCTGCAAGCATCCAGGTTTAGTCTTTGGAGCAGCTGGCTGCAGAAACATGGAAGTTTTCCTTGGGCTATGGTTTTATCAACAGTTACTCCAAATATGCTTCAGTCGTGGTGAGCACATGTAGCTTACATAGCTTTCTCTAGAAACAGACCAGACACCCATAAGGATTTCATGGATTTGTAGGTTTGAAGCTGAAACTACACAAGCAGGAAATTAGCTCAAATTAAGAAGTAAGATTGTGTCTCTGAGTAGGGCTAGGGATCAAGTAAAACAGAAAAGGTAGGAGAGACTCAGAAGATAACAAAGGCATTTGCATTTAGAGATTAGGGTCACTAAAAAATTCTGGCTTTCCCAGCAACAAGCCAGTAATTCAGAACTAAAACTGTATAATCCAGCACAAGGCAAAAACATGCAATGAAGATGATGACATCAACATTTACACAGTGTGCAAAAACAGGATGATATCGCTCTTTTGACTAGAACGAAACTACAAGTGATCAGAGAGTTCTTAAAAATGCTGTCTTTTCTGAGATCATGTTTACTAATGCTGTTGGAAGAGAAGTTAACATAAATGGTCACACGAACTCATCTTTGCACATTTTACGTTCTCCACTTTATATGACACTACATTTCACCTTAGCATTCATCTAGCTACGGGCACCATCAGATGTTTTACCACTCTGGAAGTCTACCTAGCATGCCTAGCTTACATGGACACAAAATTACTAATAACACAGTGAGATCACATTCCAACAACTTCACACATGAAGCTGTTAGTTACACCAAGACTCTTGTCCACTAGGTCCCTGTGCCTTTAATCTTTCTTGGCCCTTTCCAGGGTCCGGGAATTGCTTCCAGCATGCTGTAGATTTATCTAGAACCTCCTGTTCTCAGAGACGAGACTCTGTACATGACACAACTGCCTCTCTGAGAAGTAAGGCTGTATAATCACACCTCTGCCTGAAAAATCAAACTATGTAAGTACTCCATGTACACTGGGACATAACAGCAGAATCACAAACAACCCAAAAATCTGCAGAAGAAACACACATCACTGTTTAAGACAAAACAACACATCAAACAGAAATTCATACACTTTTCCATGATTCATTTTTTGCCCCACCATGGAAAACATTATAGAACAATGTTAAAACATTAAGATATTAAGTTCCATCTCCTGCAGCTCCCATCCAAATTATATAGCCTCTTTTTTTCTCCTTTTTAGGTCAACTCTGATCTTGACTGATCCTGCAGCTAAGTATCATCTTGCTCTGTAGAATTTGCTTGAGATGGCACAGCAGATCTGAAGCAAAGCAGGAAAATGAATCCAAATCCATAAGGCACAAACAACCACTATTTTTCTTCTTTCAGGCTACCTTTAATCAAGAGCCTAGTGCTTTGCCTTGATGCCATTCTATATTTTGTAGTCTATTTAGACAAACTTTTTTTTGGTCACCTTTCCTAAGAAATTCCCACAAAAACTCTCAACAACAAAAACTTGCCATCTCAAATCTCAACTGAAATGTGTATTTGAAGTCAACTTAGATGAAATCATGTCTTAAAATAAACTGGTTTACTTGCTCTTGCTACAAATACCAGAGAAGACAGCGTATGGAAAATCTGAAGTATGTGTGTTATATATATAAGGTGTCCTTCAGTTCACTCACTTTGTGTATTTTTAATACGTGTAGTTTTCATTGAATTTTGAGTATCCATACCACTATGTAAATCCTCAGCACACAAAGAGAGACTATTGTTTTAAAAGACGAAAATATCATTATAAATACGTGGAAATTGAACTGAGAGGAAGATGGAGAACCCTACTCCTTTTTTATCTAACACCAGACTGGAAGTTGGCCACATTCAGAGGCTGCCTCAAAACAGAAAGACTCACAGGCAGAAAATCCTTTTAGTCTTTTCCTACATCACACCAGGTATAAAAAAAAAACAGGCTGAAAAACAGAGACTCTAAGTCACAATATATTAATTGTTAATAGGACAGATCCTGCAGTCATTACATAAACCTACTTCAAAAAGGCCTGAAAAGAGCAAGCCTTTGAACAATCTCATTTTATCTTGTAGAAGCACTGCACTGAAGCTAAATTGCACTTTCTGTGCATTGTGTTTGAAGACACATCTTAATGTTTAATTGCATTTCATTTTCAATCGATTGCTACATGTCAAAACTTTACTAAATAAATACGATCTGACAAGAGGTTAAAAAGCACTGAACAACACTGGTTAGGATGAGCCAACAGCAAGATTAGCCAGCAGGTTAATCAACAGCATGTATTTTCAGAACTTACCTTAAAATTAATTTGCATCATGGGAAGAATGTGAAGCAAAGTACCATCCCAGTCCACACTGATGAGGGAATTAACAGCTGCTGACTCCAAGCACTGCAATGTTTTGTATTTATCACGGGACATACTTGCTTTTGAGCCCAGAACTTCAGCAATCGCTTTAAGATTAATTGGGAAGAAATCAGATAAAGCAAATTATAAGGGTTTTGGTGGTGGTTTTTTTTTCTTTTTTGCTTGTCTTGGAGATATTCCTGATTATTCCACTGGACCATTTTTACTATTGAAAAAAATCCATATTCAACAGTACACAGTGTTCCATATTCTAAAATTAAGAATAGAAACACATAATGACTGATAAAAACCCCTGGCTTCTACATTTTAGCAGTAGAATTGTGTATGATAACTGGAAAAGAGAATATAAGTACTGTGGTAAGTTCAAAGTCATATTTCTTTGGTAGAATGTTACATTTATTTCAAAGATACCAGAAACATGCACAGCTTTTGGAATACACAACAAACAGTTTACACTAAAGACAGACTAAATATCAGTGAGAGTTAAGTTTTGCATTGATAACTTTAAATACACTCAAAAGCACAAATGGGGCACAGCTGCCTGCTCTAGAGTATACGTTTGGTCAATCATCTTGGTTCCCAATGCTGTAACTGAGGGAAGCATAACACACAGGTTTTTTATTAAGCTAGAAAAGTGTTTTGGGTTGAGGAATGCTTTGTTAAAATAGATTTCAGCACAACTGATTACTCTAAGTATTTAGGAAATTAAGTAATATTAATCTGGAAAGAAAAACTATTAGCAAAATAGAAGTGTAAGAGTAATTATATCCTTTTGCTGTTTCTAGACAACATGTAATTATTAACACCAAAGATGTCATGAAGACCCCATTTATGTTTTTTTTAATTGCAATTAGAGATTTACTCATCACAAACAATTAAATAGGTTTGTTCCTTCAGTATCCAAATTGGTCTTCTGCATACTGAGGGAGGTGGTAAACACAGCAGAAAAGTATTTCTTTCAGAAAGTTAAAACTTACTGATTACAAAACTAAGAAGCTAGCAGTAGGATTATTAAACATATTCAATAATTTAATATATTTAATTTCTTTACATAGTATCTGACCATCAAGACCAAGCAACTCTTAGTATCTTAAAGAAAAAGATCATTTAACAGCAAGTGAAAGATTAATTTAGTTATTTGATCTATTACGCTGCTTTTACATACCTAAAAAAACTTTCTCCTTTCCAATGGAATAGGTGCCACAAACAACTAGAGTACGTGGGTTTAAAGTCACTGTCTCAAAGGCAGTATTGACAGCAAACTGGATAACCTCTTGTTGAGAAGGAAAAGTGTATTCAGGACTACAGTATCTGGGGCATTGAAACAAGACATACCACTTAGTTACACAAGAATGAAGACATCTGAATCCACCAAGGCAGCACTCAAAACTGCATGTGTACACTAACAAAGTAATCAAAAAGATGTTATCCTTCTGTATAATTTCAGTCTCCTTGCAACCTATTTATCAGAAACACTGAGGTGCCCAGATATAATTGCTGCAATAAAATTCACATTGAGCATATCTGTTTTTTCTCCACAACTATTCACTCAGTTCTGCAGTTTTTTTCTCTATAAATACCAAGCACTCTTTTAGCTAGATATTTGTGTCACATACTAATTACATCCTTATGTCTATTTTTCTCATGCACACAAACCATAACATAAGGCATTATTCATTTGCAGAAACATATGAAACAGAAATAAATGACTGCAGCTGGGCATTAGTCATCATATACAGAAAACCAGTTTTATATACATGAGTCAGAGAAAGGTCTAACGAAAACCTGGACAACTGACTTAACCATTTGCCATTCTTTCATTCTTTGAATTCCCCCCCATCCCTTTTCATAACATAAAAGCAGTGTTCCATGAACCTCTTGCTTTAGAGCTGAACACTCAATGTATGAATTTTGACACCCAGAATTTAATACCACTTATAAATAATAAGGCAACCTCAGCAAATACTTTAGCATCTTTTCCACTACACACTTTTATTCTCTCATGTAACAGCATAACAGATGAACAAGCTAGACATACATGGTCTTCCAATAAACATTTGATTTTATTCAACACTAAATAGAGCTAACAAGTGCTAGAACAGTAACATCACTTATGCTTACATTTATTTGGTTCACATAAAGTCTTACTAAACTAAAAACAGGATTACATTGAAAGAAAAAAATTAAACAAAACTTACGTAGTATCAAGGTAAAGGGTGTGGACTTGTTGACCTATCAAAGCAGGGTAGCGCTCCATAGAGGGATCTGCCCTGAAGTCTCCTGTGTGCAGAATAACAGTTCCACTTGGTAGACAGAAAAGGATCATAGTTGCACCTGGACAGCTGAAACAACCAAAAAACCCATACAAATTATGTTAGTTCTCTGTACTTGTAAACCGCCTCATGAGATATATCATCCTTCAATAGTAGGAAGGTATGCAGGACAGCATTTTAAATCACAGCTACTATGCAGCCTAATTTAGCTGGAAATTCCTGATTTCTAAAGGAATTCTAAAGCTAATGTTACGGCCATAGACAAGCCAGATTTCAGTTCTCAGCTGAGATGGAGAAAAAAAAAAGACACCAACAATAAAGTAACCAAGCATTAATTGCCTTTTTAGGATGGTCTGTTTCCTAGGTATGAAAAAGATGCTGCTACAGTTGCAATCTCTGAAGTTCCGCTACTTGATTCAAAGGGGAAGAGCACACCAAAGAGAAGCAACATTCTTATTCAGGAGAATCAGAATTGTATTATTGCAGATGCATCTTCATTCCTGCAGGACTAACTGAAACATTTCCTTTTAAATTCTATTTGCAGATTTTAAATGTTATCCTCCATCCAGAACTTCTGGTTATAAGTAATAATTCTCTTATTGGCCACTGTGAATTCATTGCACCTTCTGCAGTTCCTCGCCAAAGCTGTCTGAAGAGCAAGAGCTCAGACTGGAAAAAAAACAGTGGGACTATTTTGGAAATGAAACATATGTAAAGGGTAAATGAAATCTCAAAAAAGGAAAAATTGGCATGAATCAGAACTAAAATGACAGAATTGGTGAAATCTCCAAGAAATTCAACTTTGTACTTAAGGTTTATAGGCATTTTAAATCAAAGCAGAGGATCAGAGACAAACAGGAAAAATGAGAAGTGTCCAAATTACATAAGCAACAAGGTTTCCTTCATTCCCAGAAATGGTTCTCAAAGGACTTCATGGAATCTTATCTTTTCAACTATAAACAAGTCCTACGATAAGCAATATCCAAACCAGCTGTGACATGGTGCTGCGTTTCAATACATACTTCAGGGAAAGGACTCTTTTTCTAGCCCATAGCCAAATAAGGTACCAAGAGGCAGAATGACAACAGCACAGGGCTGGAAGTCAGGTGCTACTGAACATTAAATCCAGCATTACTACATAGTGCCAGTATAACCTTGGACAAAAATTTCATCCTTTATTGTCGAATCCAGTAGAAGTCTTGTTCCAGATTTCAACAGGCTCTTATTTAAAGTTCAATTTTTGAAATGTTGGCTAGGTTTTGTCTCTCCAGGGATCCAAAGAACCACTTTTCACTTCAGATGAAGACTTTACTATCTTCAGTTGAAGCTACAGAAACCTAAGAGATCTGATAATCAAACCTAGACGTTCTCAACTAGACACCAAAAATTAAAGTGTCCAGATCACCAGAAAAATCACAGAATCACAAAGAATCATCAAGGTTGGACAAGACCTCTAAGATCATCAAGTCTAACCATACCTATCACTAACATACCACTACCCCATGTCCCCAGGTAGAGCATCATATGTTTCTTAAACACCTCCAGGGACAGTGACTTCACCACCTCCCCGGGCAGCCTACTCCAAGACTTAACAACCCTTTCAGTGAAGAAATTCCTCTTTATGTCCAATCTAAACCTCCCCTGGTGCAACTTGAGGCCATTTCATCTCGTCCTCTTGCTGTTAACCCTGGACAAGAGACCTACCCCCATCTTGCTACAACCTCCTGTCAGGTAGTTGTAGAGAGAGATAATGTCTCCCCTGAGTCTCCTCTTCACCAGACTAAACAACCCCAGTTCTCTCAGCCACTCCTTGTAAGACATATTCTCCAGACCCCTCGGTAGCCTCGTTGCCCTTCTCTGGACACACTCTAATGCCTCTATGTCCTTCTTGCAATGAGGGGCCCAAAACCGAGCACAGTACTCTAGATGCAGCCTCACCAGCGCTGAGTACAGGGGAAATCACTCAAACTCTCAATAAGCTTAAAAATTACAGAGCTATGTGTGGCTAACACTATATACTCATTAAAAGCAAGCAAAATAAACTAAAATTACCAAACTCCCTAAGTTTCATTTTCAAAGATAACTCACCTATTTCAGAAGCTAGCTACTTGCTGCAATAAATTTAGGGGCCTACATGCCTAAATAACTTCTGAAATGAAAATGCATGTTACTAAGCCAACTCCGAAGTGTGAAGTATTTTCACCCATATTTTTTCACATCCACTGAAACCAAAAAATCATGAAAATATAAATAGCTGTACAGATACAGTTTAATACTCTATCTAAACAAATATTCCACAACAAATGCAATGATACATACTGATTGGCATCAAGCAACACCACTTTGATCCCATTCACTTCACATTCAGTGTCCATTGGCAGCACATGGAGGTACTGCTCTTTGACTTGAAGTTTGCTCCTCACCAGATTGCCAGTTATCTGTAACAGGGAAAGGATTAAATAATGGAATAGGAACAAAATCTAAAATTTGTTTATTTTAGAAACAAAGGCTCTCAAAGCCAGCCTGTCTGGCTTAGACAGAAAATATGAGACCCTGGGTATAATATGAGACCCTTTCAGTAGCATTTCACCTTTCGAAATCCAAACTGGAAAAAAGCTGTCTTAAAAAAGCAAACTTTTAAAAGCCTGTCAACAGGTTAATTGATTGGAATCAGAGAGGAGACAAACAAGGGGGAACAGCATCTGTTACAGACTGCCCAGTTATGAGGAGAAGGTGGTTAAAGACTTATTTAAACAAATGACGAAGTTTCCAGGTCACAGGCCCTGGATCTTATCATGGACACTGCAGTCACTCCAACACCTACTGGTAGGGCAACAGGGGACACAAGCATTCCAGGAGACTTCCAGATTAAATAAAAAATAGGGGGGGGGGTTATGCAGGTTCTGGAATGGTTGATTAGACAAGGTGCTCTACCATGTTACAACTAAGAAGAGCAGGTTGGACATATGATAGCTAATGGCAGTCTTGGCCACTCAGCAGCCTGAAGCACAAGACACACAGGACCAGGCGAAAACAACTCCATTTACTTAATGTGGAGAAGACATCACTTAAGTGGAATCTAATTTCAGACTTCCATCACCTGAAAGAGCCAGATTCTTCTCCATGATACACACAAAAAGAACAAGCTACAATCTCAAGTTTCAAAAAGGGACATTTAAATTGTATGTTAGAAAAAAAAAAATTCAGAGTGGGTAAGCACTGCAACAGGTTGTGAGGACACATAGTGGAATCTGTCCCATTTTCAAAACTGAACGAGAAAAAGGCTCTCTGCAATCTAATCTAATTTTGAAGTTAAAACCATGTTGCACAGGAGATCAGTCTATGTGACTTTTAGAGATCCTTTTAAACCTGGATGTCTTACAGGGGAAATTCAGATTCCCTATACATATTACTTGTGCTCATTAGCCTTCTGGCAGTCATCCTAAGAGAAGGACAACTTTAATTCCAAACCTGGGCAGATGGAGCTCGTTTAGCCCTGTAAGGCCTTCCATCTAAGAGAAGGACACTCTAATAAAACCTCCGTCCTAAGGACTTCGCTGCCAGTGTCCTGGCAGATGAACTTTAGGACTAAAGGGTGGGTCCAGCTCTGCGCATGCTGTGTCTCACCTAAAAAAAATCCATCGTGCAGGCTCGAGGGTGCTATCCGCTATCCTCTTTTTATCAGCGTGCTTGGAAAAGGCGCTGATGAGGAGCGTGGATGGAGCCCTCCCTGGAGCTTCTCTCACAAAGCCTATCCATACTATACATATCACTGTGCTTAACTGACCCAGCAATGGAACTTCTGACCTATTTACGTTCATCAGTATAAAAGTGATTATAGTTGCATATGGATTTGGTAATATTTAGTAATCTTGCAAAACCTTACCTTATTACAGTAGATTGGAAACATGAAGTTTTTTGTTAGCCCACAATAGTGATCAGAGTGAAAATGAGTAAGGAAATAAGCTGTGCAGCCTTCAATTTCTCCATACTGGAAGGCATCAACTGTAAAACCAGTTCCTACAGAAAAAAAAAAAAGCTAGTCATAAAACATGCATACTGCAGAACTAGTTTCTAATCAATTTTTCCTTTTGTTCTTTTTAATTTCTTCCAAATTAAAAAGGAATACAGTTACAGTGCATACAGCTGAAGGAGCTATTTAAAGATGAGCATGGTTTGCATGAGTCAAACTTTCACTTATTTAAAAAAATACACACACACAAGTGCATTCACAGGCATCCAAAATACGTGGTTCTGCAATCACCTTCTTTGGAGATCTGCACCTATTCAAGATATTACCACATTGAGGAAATAAAATTCATTATGAGCTGTGGTTTAAATCATTATGAAGAGTAAGAATACTGAAGCCTAAAATTAGAAAAAAAAATACAACACACGAGACAAAATTAGTTAACCTCTACAAAAAGTAACAGGTATCCCTCACCTGGTATTTTCTTATAGAAAGGGCAGTGTTTTTTCCTTGTTCCTTCGCGTTCAGTAGATAAGTCTTTAAATTTTTTTCTCCACCTTTGTCGGCCACCAGAACTTGTATCTGCAAGGGCTTCAGTTGTACTTGAACTTTCTATAACTGCTTCTACATCTTCCACAGACCCTTCAGCTTTCCTTTTTTGGTGTCTGGGCCTCTTTCCATTGGGAGTTACTGAACTTGGTATCTGCTTTCCCTCATTCAAGCAAGTCTCTCCTTTGCTTTCCTCTTTCACTTTGGGTTTTAACCCAAAGAAAACACCAATGTCCATTTGTTTGAGTTCTCTGGCAGAACCAGATTTTGCATTCATACTTGCTAAAGAAAGAGATGATACTGTTTTAGAGATGGGACTGGGAAAGCACACAGAGGCTGTATTAAGATTTCCTTCTTTCTCCACTACTGACTGCACGCTCTCTTGGCAAGCTGTTTTTTCAATCACATTCGTAGTCATTTCATCTGCAGTAGTTAAAATGTTATTTGGGTCCCTCAAAACAGTACTTTTCTGTGTCAGAAGAGACTCAGTACCTTCTCTTACTAGCAGTGATAGTGGCTCATTAAAATTCACATATGTAGAATCCAAAGCACAAGTACCAGTATCTTCTGACTCTGTGTTACCTGCTTTAGCAGCAGAAGAAATCAATTCTGGCTGCTCAACCTCCTCACAATTAAAAGGAAATGAGGATGCCCTGGTTAGCACCTCTTGCCGATGCTGATTACCTACATATGTTGAATTACAGAACTTGCTGGTCATGTGACTCTGAGAAACTGTTTTTACATTGTCATCTAGATGTCTCCATGTACTTACTTCCCCGCACTGTGTTTTAGTTATGAGACTTCCCATTTTGGTATGCTCATACCGAGCCTTCTGCTGTAAAAGATGTCCATCAAAAGTCTTAAGCACCACAGAATTAGCTACATCATCTTCAAAGTTCCAGACTTTGAATAATTTATTTTGTGATAATTTTACTTTCTTCTCCTCTTCCTCAGTTTCCTCTCCACTTTCCTCAAAGGTGCTCAGTGGAGAATAAGAAATTTCACAGTCACTGAAGTCTGCTTTTGACTGTAGTAGACTTGGCTGATTCATATCTTTCTGACTACACAGATCTTCCCCTGTTGCACTTCCTTCAGAGGATGCGAAGTCATAAAATTCAAATTCACAACTATTATCTGTGGTCTGTGTAAGCTGAAATGTTTGTTGAGGCTTTTGAACATTTGCAAAAGAGGAAGTATTTTCACTGATTATGTTTAGAGATTTCATTTGTGGTGAACTCTGTACCATCAACGGACAGTCATCATCTGGGACATTTTTTACATTATCAGATGGTTTCTCATTCTGTGAGATTTCCTCTGCAGGACTTGAGGAACAGCTGGGCTTTGTAGCAGTAGAACATGTCACTATCCTCTCCAAAGTGTTTGCTGGAGAGTTTACAAGATAATCTCCTGCCCTGCTTGCTGCAAGTAGAAAATGGCTATAACGCTTGTAGTGGGATGGAATGGTCGAAGTGCACAATAAACCATCAGGACACTCTATGAAAAATATTTAACAAAGAAGTAATGTTAATATCTTTGCAAATACAGTTGACACAATTACTAAAATAAAAATCACAGGTGATACACGATTTAAAAGCTTTTTCTTATAAATGCAGCTACTGCAGGACAGAAAGCACAAGTAAAAATTAAGTTTCAAGCCAGCAAGACCTCCTGCCCTGAGTTGGCTAGAAATGAGAATGCTTCCAACCTCAAACCATTCAGATGCTGCTAATACACCCTTATGCCTAAATTAACACAGCCCTCTAACAACAAGATTACTTAACCCTGTTTCAATACTGTGCTAATGTAACCATACAGCTTCTGGTTTACAATTGTCTTGCAAGCAATGTGCTCTGAGCAGTAGCACCAGAAAAAGTAGACGTGTTTCAAAACAAACTAAATCTCAGTTCTGAATCAACCTGAAACTCCATTTCAAATTGTCTGCTGGATTACACATTAAATATATATTAAAAAAAGGAAAGAAAAAGAAAAAAAGTCATGTATTTACTAATATGAAAAAAAGTGTTCAGGATTCAGATACCAGCAAAAAAGCTGTGGCTGCTTCGTAAGATTTTTTTATTGAGGGTTTGCTAGCCTAGCTTTTGAGGATTTTAAGGTGAATGCATAAATCAAACAAAGACTTTACATTTTTCATTAGGGGAGTAAGAGATGGAAATGAGGTGTTAAAACATCTGCCTTAGGTTAAAGCCATTGCCAAATTCGGGATTAAAGGGCTCACATTTGATTGCTTTTAGGAAGAAACTTCAAGGATTATTACAAAGATACAAAAGTAACTAACTGTGTTACCTAAAACTGCCTTTACTCAACTTTCCTAACTTTGTGATTTCTGTTTTTCAAGAGTTCAATCTGAGGTGTATTAAGAACATAAATTGCATATCTGGATCTGTTTAGACATGTTATTTTTCCACACGAAACTAGAATGAGTCACTTCCATTCCTCTTGTACAGAACTCAAAACTGTGTTATAAAATGATACAAGAACATGTAAATTATAAAGTTTCTAAAGCATATTTGCCCAAGGGCTAACATTTAAAGTAAATGAGCATAACAGCCTGATTTCAGCTTCCAACTGTCCATAGACAACTTGGGCAAATCATACACAGCAATATGGATAAGGAGAGAGAAAATTGCTGTCAAAAGTAGCAGCCTCTCAACTGATGGAGGTTTTTTGCTGACACTTCGTAACTGAAACAGGTTCCATCAGTTTAAAATGGCAAATATGCACCTTCAATTTCTTCAATAAACTACTAAAACTGGAGCTTGATAAACAACCATGAATCTAAAGTTTTGAGATTAGATTCAGATATGATATCTTCATGTTGGATTTCCATGTTCTTCACAAAGAACCAAAAATCTCATATGAAAAGAACACTGATAAATGATCAGTAATAACGATAATAATCCTAAAAAGCCTACCATCTCAAGTACTGAACTAGAAAACCAAAGTTTACAGCAACATTACGTGGGAAGCCTCTAAGTTTTCTCTGAAGGCTTTCTTCTTGCTCTGTTCATACCTTTTTCAATGGATCCTGGAGTATCCAAACATTCAGCAACATGCCATCGAGGTGTCTGGACCAATAGCAAAGAGAAAGGCATCTGACAGCTTGGACAGTGTCCATCATGAACAGGCTTTGCATTTTGTGAGCTCTGTTCCGTCAAGCTACTCAGGCTTTCCTGGGAATGCACGCTACTGTCATCTTTACATTGATCCACGTCCTGGTTTGGCCTTGATCTCTGCTCAGTTTTCTGAAGCGCATCAGTTTTTTCTATGGATTTTCTTTTATTTCTGTTTCTCTTTCCTTTTGGTCTGCACTTGCCATCACTTACTTTCTGCACAGGTATAGAGATGTTCTCTGAATTATTCTGATGCTTTTGCTTCCTAATGGATTTGTACTCCCAAATGTCCTCTTCCAATAAAGCATCTTCAGACATGGCAACACATGAAATATTGGGGGTTTTAAGCAACAGTTCACAGATCTATCCTTCCTTCTGCTAATATGTTTTCTTCTCCCTGTCCCTTTCACGATCTGCAGAAAAGCAACAATAGGCCACAAACTGAACAGCAGTTTGTGATGGGACAGAAGCATGTTGGATCCTACCCCAAAAATAATTTAATGAGCGTCTCTTTCAACATTTGTAGTTATTCCTCAACATTTGTAGTTATTCCTCTTAGACAAAACCCGAGTCTGGAAGATGCAGAAAGACTTGCAGGGTGAGCCATCCCCTCCTGTAAGCACCTGACCCGGCCTCGGTAAAAGCAGCCCCGCTAGCCCCGCTCCTCCGACGGCCACCTCGCTGACACGAAGAGGGAAGCTCTTAAAAGAAAACGACAAAGACTTCTGCTACGGGATCGCTGTCGGGAGTCACCACACAGCGAAGGCCGACACTGGCACGGCCCTGCCCGGAGGAGCCGCGGTCGCGCTTAGGACCCGCCACCCGCCCCGAGGGAAGGTATCGAAGGCGGTTGCTTCCCCGCAGCTTCCCGCCCCGGACACCCAGGGCGGCTGCCACCCCGCAGCCTCCCCGGAGTCTCTCGCTGGTACCGAGGATGGTAGGCTGGCGGGAGGACGGGCGCCTCTCCTCAGCTGCTTGCCGCCACAGCAACGCATTCGCTTCCGCAGCTTCGCCACCATGGCTGGTCCCTCATCTTTCGGCTTGTGTCATAGTATCTCCCCCCAATAAACCAACACACTTTAAATTAACGTTGCCTTTTTTTTACATAAATGGAAATAGAAATAGATTTTTATATATATTCACTTAAAAATAAAAAAGTAACTGGGCGGGAAGGGCAGCCTGTGTTGAATCTGCCGATGTGGAATTACCTCTGAGGATAGTCTTCACGAATATGCTTCTGTGAATATCAAAGCTATAGAAAATCACGAAATGACTCAGATGATCCCCCTTTAAGGCAGATAAGTTATTGCGTATTTGTGCCTAGGGTTTGTTTAGTTGTTTTTTTTAAAGTTACATTTTTCCTTTCCCGCGTTGCGAGCGGTGCCGAATGTGCGGCGGTGAAGCGGCAGGCCGGTAAACAGCGGCCCGGCCCGGCCGCGGGTTCGCCCAGGAGGCGTCATGGCTGCGGAGGGCCTGGCGGGGCTCCTGCCCGCCCAGACCCAGCTGGAGTACGCCCTGCTCGACGCTGATACTCCCCAGGAGAAGGAGAACTTGGTCTATCAGTACCTGAAGAAGATGGACAGCCGGGAACGGGACCTAACGGTGCCCGAGCTCGGCGGAGGTGGGTGGCGGGGCCCGAGCATCTCAGGCCCCGCGGCGGAGCGCGGTTCGGCATCCTGGGCCCGCTGGGCGGGAGGCTGCAGGGCCTCCCCTCGTCGAGGCGGTTGAGCTCTGACGCTCATCGTGTGGCGTTTGCCTTGAATCCCGCTGCCTGCGAGAAACATGTATTTATAGCCCCGTTAGCTGCTTCTTTGAAAGGCGCTTCTAATTGCAGGAAGTGTCACTCCTGAAAGCACCAGGAGCAAAGGACAAGAAAAAAGAACCTCATAAATGTTGTCCTTGCTACTGGCTGCAAAAAAATGTATGGGTTTTTTTTTTTTTTAAGTTCCTCTTTTAAGTCTCTGCTAGCTTTATTAGTCTACTTTAAAAAAACAAACGGTTGTTGTTAATAAAACCTTTTTCTTCTGTATAGTGTATTGATATCTCCTTTAGTCATAGCGAGAACCTTACCAGGGCTCACAGCTTTCTTAAAGATTGCCCTTGGTTTCACTGCAGCCGCTTAGGATGTTTCCCAGCTCTTTCTTCCTATGTCTTACCTGTTCTTGTAAGTTTTCATGTCCCTGATAGTACAAACTGTGCTGGAGGTGTCATCCTCCTTCAGTGGTGTGCCCATTTCCCTTTTATACGTTTCACACATATCTAGATCTTCTTATGCTAAGTGAGAAAGCAAAGGTTCCAAGGTCTTGCAAGTCTTCTTAGGGTTATTTTAACCTAAGAGGCTCTCTGCAACTGTGGGAGCTCACATCTGGCTCCAAAACAGAGACCTCAGTTGCTAAACTTCAGGGTTAAAATCACATATGTATCATGAAAATGAATTCTGACTTCTAACCAATGGAGCAAAATGAATGCTCCTTCTGTCTAGATTTCCACCCCTGAGTTGAATTTTCCCTTTTGTCGTTAATATTGTTTCACTTTCTTTGTTCTTTCAAAGCTTAATTTCTCATCTGAAAACAGCTCAAATAGGTGGCCAATGTTGGTTTTTGTTGGTGGTTGTTGTGTTTTTTTTTTTTAGGAAAAGTATTTTAATTCTAGTGAAAAGGGGAGCAATGCCATAAAATAAGTTATTTTCTTTCTAAAAGTTAGCAGTAAAGCTCTTATACTGTGGAAATAGTGCATATACTTGATAAATTGTTCTTGTTACTAAATCTGAATAATATAAAATATATATAGTTAAAGATCAATCCTCTTCTTAGTGAAACAGAAAACAAGCCTTCTGCAGGCTTAACAGCCATAAATTCTGTGGCAGTAAGAACTTGATTTTCTGAAACTGTCAGACTGGAAGTTTTGAGGATTTTTAGATTAGTCAGCATACATTTTTTAAAAATAGGTCTTCAAAATTTAGTTCAGCTCTGCATTGTATCACATCTATCTTTCCCCCTGCCATTATTTTCAGAAATTTTGAGTGTTAGTAACAGTAGACCATATTCTAGGATATTTATTTCTTATTTTGATACCAGTTTCTATTGTGATCGGAGGAATAACAATTACCGGTGGGAAAAGAATCCCTTCATGTCTCCCATCAAATGGTTAAAATAAATGATGAGGAGTACTACCAGGTATATCTGAAAAGGTTGTATTTCTTCGCAGGTCACACAATTAATTTACATCAAGATCAAGACTATAAATACAAACTGTTTCAGTCATCTTTGAAACTAGTTCTTTGCAAGACTGTTGAAAAAATTATTAAGAGTTTTTTAGTTTACTAGCATTTATATTCATTTTTGATAATTAATTATTACCTGTATAACATAACATTGTCAGAGGTTGAATGAAGTAGATTATGTTTTAGAATGTATGAAAATTGTTCTGAGGCTTGAATATTCTTTCAATTAAAAGGTATCTGTTTAAATACATAAACTGCACTTTCAGTATTACATTATAGCTTGTTAATATTTCTTTTCATTTACTTATTATGAAGAATTATGAGCAAGTTGGATAAATACAAGACTTTTGGTGTGCTTTTCTATCTGCTTAGAAAGGAATATTGAACTTTAAGTGAAATGTATAAGGAGTGTTGTGTGGTGGTGTGCAAAATGGGTATGCGTCAACCTGTCCTTACCCTTCCCCTAACTGGATATCACTGTTCTCTGATTGCAGATCTACAATGGTTAAACTCTGAAGGCCCTATTTCTCTTCACAAAGACCTCTCTGGAAAAGTTGTGGTGTTGGATTTCTTTACTTACTGCTGCATCAATTGCTTGCACCTTCTGCCTGATCTACATGCCTTAGAGCACCAGTACTCTGATAAAGGTAAAAGTGCTTTGGCTTGCTTGGAATAGAATTTCCTGGCGCTGTTGCAGACGGAGTAGCTGAGTCACTTTGTTGCTGGTTACTAAACAGCTGGCAGAGTTTCAGAGGTGCCTAAAAATGTCTTCTAATCTCTTAAATAGCCTGAAAAAGGTGACTGTGTATGCACCCATCACATTTTTTAATGGGGTTAAATAAGGTATATGTTGTGTTTGTATAATTAAAGAAACACAATGTATGCTTAAAGCCCAAATATAATATCCTCATAAATAAGGCTATTTGCAAAAAGCTATGCAAGGATGTAAGAAAGATATGAGCTCAAAGTTATTATAATTATGTAATCATTTGCCACTTGACTTAGGAACCCACTCAGAGAAGAATATAGTGAAGGTGATAGAATGGATTTAGCTAAGATTACTTGCTTTTTCCATTCTTACTGAAATATCAAAATACGTAAGCTTGGTTTGTTTTATAGTATTGGCATCATGTTGTATACCATTAATAGTCCTGTGTCCTGGGAAGGAAATGAAGGTCTTTAAAGTCACATGTAAGATGAAATATCTCTCTCTCTGAGTGAATAAAAATATGGGGTAATTACTATTTAGAATGGAGTCTCTTGTCATCGTGATGACTTGTCAGAGATAAGCTGTGGTCTTACACAGAATGTATCAGCTACTCACTTATCTGGGATATTTTAATAGACTGAACAGTGAGATGAACAACAGTGCTACTTTCAGCCCTAAAAATATTGTACTAAGTATAATACATAGGTAGTAAATAACATTACCTTGTAATATTTAAGTCTCTGGTTCTCCAGTGGTGTTTCTGAATGTTCTTAATTTTGGCAGCATTTATTTTCTTGTGTTACCTTCTTTCACTAGAAAAAGAAATTACAAGTTCTTTAAGTAGTTTACTTATGCATTGTAGATTTACATGGCAGTTTACAGAAGGCTCAAACTAATTTTTCTACTTTGGAAAGCTTAGCTGTTTGCTTTGGAGAAATCTGAGATCTGGTATAATGTTTCAGATATGAGAAACTTTATCTAATAAGGAAAAACTCATGGCATTTTTAGGGAGAAAAGAAGCAGTTTTAGGTGGAATATGATTAGCAAATACTAAATATTCTGATACGGATATCAGGCACTCTGGGAAGAAGGTCTAGATATTTCAGAAGATTACATTGATCGTATAATGGATAATATCTTTAAATTATAAACATTCTGTAGTATAGTAGTATTATGTTATTTAGCTGTCATATCCTTAATCTGTTTTTTTAAGACTAAGCTGTTAAATCAGTTGAAAAAATAAATATTCACTTTAGCAATGTCTCCCCACAAGCTTTCTATTTAAAGTGCTTGATCATCCGTATACTGGTATAGAAGAGGCTACAGCACTCTGAACTGAGCGTCCACTTGGAGACACATTTTTTGTTTGACTTCTATTAAACTTCCTGTCATTAGAGTTACTACTTGAGGAAAGTACTTTGCTGATAGGTGATAAATTCTTTTTGCATTTGAGCTATCCTGTGCCTACAGGAACCAGAGTGAGAAAAAAGATACTTGAGATGAAAGAGGAGGTAAAAGGAAAGAAGAGCAGGTGTGTGGAACATTGATCTCAAATTTAATCCATTAGGAAGCAGAGGATAGCAGTTGGATTCAGGAAGAGATTAAGGTGTCTGGTGGTTCAAACAAAGAAAAACACATTGGTTTTTTCCACTATCGATCTCCCTTTTGGTTGTTTTCTGCTGTTTTCATGTTTTATTGTCAGCCTTTTAAGGATTATTTAATATTTCTTTGGTGTGTTGAGTGTCTGAATTTTAGCATTACAGTAATATGTGTAACTATATCAAGGCCATCAGGGTTGTGGATTATCAAGCCATAGAAAAATACTTCAGTACATGGTCTTATATCAATATGCATCTTCTTCACCAAAGGCAAACCTAATCACTGGGAGAAAGAGGAAGGGAGAGTTGTTTACTTGAGAAACGTGAGAAAGATAAAAATTGGAAGAATAAAACTGAAGTAGAGAGGATATGGGACATACCAAAAAGTGCTTTAAGAATGACTAGATGTATTAATGCAGGTATTCAGCCTTATTCTGGAGTTTCATTCTGTTTTAATTTGCTCTCTTTTTTTAGTTAATGGAGGTCCTTTCACTTTTGGTCGTGCTAGTTCTGGAATCTGTCACCTTATGATTGCAAAAAGCCCTCACCTTATTTTGATGCAACATGATTTTTTTTTTTGCAACAGCAAGTGAGATTAAATATGTAGTGAAACTACAGCATTACTAAACTTTGTAAACACAGCATTAATTTACACATTTCATGTATATTTGTACTGTGCTATAGAAGTAGCAAAGGCTGCTGACGTAGCAGGCAATATTAGTCAGAATGAAAAAGTGTCTTACTCCAACAAAGCATCTCTCTCATAATGCGTTTGGATCTTCAAGCTATTATTCGAATATTTGCAGGAATATCGCTTATATTTTTCTACATAACTAAGAACACACCTCAGTACTTATGTCTTTTTTTGATTATTGTGTACCTACATTTTTGATACTATGATTACTTTTTAATTAATGCATTTCAAATGCTTTTATATGGAGTGTGTTGAAACTTCAGCAGTGTGATCATCAGACATAAGAAGTCTAAACACAAGAAGTAGTAGTTTTAGGGTGATATTAAACCATGTCATTGTATTCATGCACATAGTTCTATTGTCTGGATCTTCAGGAGATCTATTTCAAAATGAAGACTGCTTTCCATAGGATTAGATGTTGCCTAGCATCTTTATCTGATAGCTTCTTGCTACTATCTCCAGTGGTGCTATTTCTGTGTTTTGAGTGGCATTCAGAAAGTTATTTTAAACCCCAGTGCATATTCAGTTCATGTTATCAGCAGTCCAGAAATGACTTCTATAAGAGGGAGTGCTTTTTAATATTCAGAAATAGCTTGGCATAAGTCCAGCATTGTGCTGTGTTGTAATCCTTCAAATAAAGTGTTTTAAATGGTGTGCATATTCTTTTATCTTAGCGTAGCATCCATCAGTTCCCACAAGAGTTTTTTTGATTAATGTTATAACTTACTTGTGCTGTTCAGGTACAATTCTTCAGCATAGAATTGTCTTTCTAGCTTTTACGAAATTTTTGAAGGACAAACGTAAGCACTGCTACTGCTTCCTAGTACAGTTAAAATATTTGACCAGCTCTTTGGAGTTCAGCAGTGAATGAACAGTCTCATCTCTCTGATATTTGAGACTGTATCAGTTATAGTGATTTTTTATTTCTGTATCTGTGAAAGCATATGTTAGAATAAGCATCAAATAAAAGAACTTGCTCACTTAGAGATGCACATTGAACATTGCCTTTTTCCTTTATAACTGAATTGTATCTTACGTATCTAAATTTCCTAGCTGTTAACCAAACCTATTTTTTCTGTAGGAACACAATACATTTTCAGTTGCAGTGAATATTTGTATTACACAGATTAGTCTGGTTTAAGAGCCTCATGAAGTTCTTCAAGGATCTATGCTCATTGTATTTCAGAGTCTAAGCATTATCAGAATTAGATTGGATAATGGCTGTTCTTCCTCCAGACCACCCTGTACAGACTTCAAGTCTTCTTTGCTTTTTGGTATTACTTACGTTTCTGAAAAAATACGATACTGTAAGGAATCCACCTATAGACATTGGTGACTGTGGGAAGGAAGGAAATGCCACAGATATTTGAATGCTACTGATAAAAGGGTGCTAAATATTATTATAGGTATGACTGGGGGAAAAAAAGTACTCTTCGTTGTTGTTATGAAAATAATTTCTAATGCTGTGGTAAAATTAGCTCAAGTTTGGTGTCAACTCCAAGGATCTTTTCGTTTCCCATTTAATTACACTCCTCAAAATAATACAAAAGATCCCATGAAAATTTAAAACTTTTACAATTTGTCAAAGAAGCAGAAAGATCCTGATTGTTATTTGTGTTTACAAAATCCTTGCACTATTGAGAGAATTAGTGTTTTTTTTTAATAAGTAGTAAGTGTAATATCTAAGGATTTCTATTAGATTAACAACTCTGGTTTAAAATTAGTGTATTGCAGCTTTCTACAACTATGTGGTTGCTGTTGTTCTGTTATTTTCCTTCCTTCAGTTAGAATTGACAAGTTACTTTGACTATAACAAAAATACACTTACGGCTGATAGTATTCTTAAAGTGAGACAAAGTATTGATGTGATACGGAAATTGATTGGTGGAGATTATGCTAATATAATTTAAAGCCCTGAAAAATAATGTAATCATTATTTTTTGTTTGGGGAGAGATTTTTCCCACTTTTTTTACTCCTAGAGAGTATTTGTGGCTGGACTGAAGGAAGGCTCTAAATTCTGTTTCTGTTGGGCAGGAATGAGGAGTGGAAAATTTGGAGCTGTTTGCATAATTATCCACGTGAGGTGAAAGTAGATTTATTTCTTTTCCCAAGGGAAAAGCAGCTAAAGTCTGAGCCATAGATTTATATTTCTGTGTTTGAAGTTCATAAAGCTAAGAAAATAAGCAAACAATTCAAGAAAGCTCATAATTAGTTCTTTTGATTGATTTTAGAGTTGGTATTATATATGTAGTGTATATAAGCAGAATTATTACTTTATGTAACATCTTCATACTAGGATTTCAAGTGCTGTTATTCCTTGTATGTGAAAACCTGAACTTTTCATTGACTTTATTAACCAAATACAGAAATTAAGTTAAACAGGGCAGAGGCAAATATAAATTGTTTAATCCTCTTCTCTTTTTTGTCTGTTTTGTAACAAGTGCTATTTGTCTTTTTGTCATAGTTGTCAGTGCTGCCATTTTTGATTGTAAAGTAAGATACTGTATTGATTTCAGAAGCCTAAATTTTATTTTTTTGCTGTTTAACTGGAGTTAGATATGCCAAGGTAACTGTGGACTTCAAGAGTTCAGTGTTACATTTGTGATTCCTACTTAGCTGTGTAAAAGAATTAATTTTCTAAAACATAATAATTGTGTATTGGAATCAAACCCAAGAAGGTTCATAAAATCTGAAAACCCCAAATTATCAGTTGATACATTACAACTTACTCATAATTATTTTGAAAGTATTTTCTACCTTAGTATGTAGGCATTCAGGAACTAAGAACAATTTATGACATATTACATGTCAACCAGCTGGGGAAGTAATGGTCCTAAAGTTCAGTAATTCTACATGAAATGCTATTTCTGAGTTTCGGTATTTTGTATACATAGCTATCTGTATTCCTACTGAGATATAATTCCTTTTTGTTTGTTCAAATCCTCTTTCATTCTGAAAACAGTCAGTCAGATTGTGAGATAACTGTGCTTCATTTTTACTTTTTTTTTTTTATTTAAATAGGTTTCAATACACAACTCTGTTTTTACTTTCAGATGGTCTTATTATTGTTGGTGTCCATTCAGCGAAATTCCCAAATGAAAAAGTTCTGGATAACATTAAGAGTGCTGTTCTGAGGTATAATATTGTCCATCCTGTAGTAAATGACGCAGATGCAACACTGTGGCATGAACTAGAAGTGTCCTGCTGGCCAACTTTGGTCATTCTTGGGCCTCGTGGAAATATGTTATTTTCACTTGTTGGAGAGGGACACAGAGAGAAGTTGTTTTTATTTACTTCTATAACACTGAAATTCTACAAGGAAAGAGGACAAATCAAGGATAACAACATTGGAATAAAGCTATACAGAGACTCCCTCCCACCTTCTCCTCTGCTGTTTCCTGGCAAAGTGACCGTAGATAATTCTGGAGAAAGGCTGGTAATAGCAGACACTGGACATCATAGGATTTTGGTTACTCGAAAAAATGGACAAATTCTGTACACTATTGGAGGTAAGGGTATATAAGTTTATTATAATAATTTTAGTTTAGGGGTAGAGTATGTTAACTGGGCCTGCTATGCTGTTTCTTTTTTTAGAGGACCTAGCAGTTGCTAAGCATTGCCAGAAATTTCTTTTCTACTAAAATCACTTCTACTGGATATGGGGGGATATAGTAACATCCATGGGATACTCTATTAATGCAGTTGATTCAGATGTCTGATTTTTTTTCTTTGTGCCATTGACTAAAGTTTGTATTTTCAGGCTTTTTAGACAGACTAATTACCCAAGTTAACCTGATAAAGGCATTAGTCTTAATATCTTTCTCCTATGGGAAGTACAAACAGGATTTCTTATGACAAAAGTGAGAGTATTTGGGTTCTGTTTGACATGTGTTACTAAGTCTGCCAATGAGCTACCCTTTAATGTGCTGGCGTAGTCATTAAACAGCAATTCAGAGGGCAGCGTCCTAACATCTGAACTGGTAACTCTCCTTCTTGTGGCACCATGTGCTATTCCCTTCTTTGGGGATGTGCACTCTGACGCTTATGGGTGGAACTACTGGAATCTGACACACCAGCATCTCAGTCCTTCATGTCTATTAAGGTCTAAATTGTCTTCTTTCAGCAGGTTGTAAAAGTTTGTGTATTTCAGTGACTCATTTCAATAATTCAGTGGGCAGAAAAAAATGTAATCAAGTAGATATAAATGTAAGCATGCACAAAGGTTGGAATTACTATATTTGCATCATAAATCATGATGCACACATAACTCATATCTAAATGTCTTCTGCTGACACATACTGCTGATGCACTTTAAATGTTAATCCCTCTGAAATATGATGCTTACATTCATACTGTTATATTCAGGTCATGTTTTTTTTCTATTTCTTGATAGTTCTGTGCAGAAGACTGTCAGTCCATCATTCTCAGTGTTCTTTTGTGTAATTAGTTCCATGTAATCTTTTTCCTAATTATTATTGTTAATGAGAAAATGCTGCTAATCAAATAGTAGTTTCATTAGTGATTACCCCAATAACTAAACCATTGAAATGGAGTTGGAATGAGTTTTGGAAATTTGGCTTGCTTTGGTGCAGTCAGGAATAAGAAAGCATGTTGTTTTTTACTTCCATCTTCATTGTTACTATTGTCTTTCACTGCAAGGGAACAAGAATAATTTAGACCCCTGTTAAAAATTGTCTTTGCAAGATGAGCTTAAAGAAGCAAAAAACTTGTGGAGAATAAGTTCAAAACTTAGTATCACTAGGCTGTTGTGACTAAAATGAGGCTACACAAAATATTAATAACATAAATTGTACAAGATGCTGTGAAATTGTCTCTTAGAATATGTAAGTCTTACAGGTTTAAATGTATGCACTTTAAAGTTCTTTGGTTTAGTTTTTTTTCAAAAATTACTTTTGAATTTGCTTTGTTTCATTTGTAGGTCCAAACAGTGGAAGAAGAGATGGAAGATTTTCAGAGGCAGCCTTTAACTCACCGCAAGGGATCGCTATAAAAAATAATGTTATTTATGTAGCTGATACAGAAAATCACCTAATTAGAAAGGTAAATTTACCATAAAGAAATTAATAATTTAATCTAACCCCTTTATCTTATTCTACTTACACAGATGAAAATGTACCTCAAATTATTTACCCTCTGAATACCCTCAACATGAGGAAGGAAAGCTGGCCCAATATCTTACTAAAAAAATGCCGTTGTGCAATTTGTTTTTCAAAGGGCTGCATATACTTCTGTGCTTCCTATCAAATGAAGATGATATGTGCTCCTCCTTCAAGCATAACTTTTTTTCTCTAGTGACTTACTTTCCTGTTACAAGAAACATCTATTGTTAGTACACTTAATCTTGGAAGCAAAAATTCGGTTTGTTTCACTTCCAGTAGTGTCAGATTCTTATCTAAAGTTATTGTACTACTATGGTTCAATGAATATGTAAACTTTGGTTAGCTGTTTGGATCTCTGAAGTACAGGTAATGGCTTTAATATCAGATTGTGGATTTTTTTTTATTAAATGCTTACAAGATTTTAGCATGTAAGAATATTACTCTATATCTACTGTCTTTGGATTGGTTAGGTCGAATTTAGAATAATCAGAAGTTAAGTTTGTTGAAGCAATATAATTTCAGCCAAGTTAATTTTGTACATTTGGGGTGTATTATTTTGCTTCTTGTAGATTGACCTGGAATTAGAGATGGTGACCACTGTTGCAGGCATTGGGATACAAGGTGTTGATAAGGAAGGTGGAGCAAAAGGAGAAGAACAACCTATCAGCTCTCCATGGGATGTGGTCTTCGGAAATTCAAGTATTGTATCAGTTGAGCTTTTAACATCTCATATTTACGGATGCATGACCGCTTGCTAAATGTTTTCCTGTTTTGCTGCTAAAATAAGATAGGAAAAAGTAAGAATTTACTTTACAACTCAGTTTAAAAAACAGTGCTTTCATTTGGAAGTGATAAATACAGTTCTACTTTAGATCCTTAGAAAAAGTGAACTGTTACTTGTTGGAAAAAAAATTCTTTTGTAGCACATTATATAGTCACTGGGCCCATATACAGAAGGAAGTTGTGTTGCTTTTGTTAGGCCTGTGCTTTGTGCCAAGATCATTTAAGAAGCAGCTACGTTTTACAGGAAGTGAGCATTGTTTAGAAGTTCCTTTACTATACAGACATGTCTGATCACTTGTAAATATTTGGGTTTAAGAAATAAAAATAATTTGAGTTGGGGACCTCTGTTTATTCCTGTTTAGGTGACATAAAATAATTAGACTCAAGATCATGATAGAGAGAAGTAGCATGATTTAAGTCTAGTATCTTCAGATTGGGAAGTACTTCGCAAAATTAGTAAATTAGAACATTTTACTGACCTGGAAGCATTTTTTACAATACTGAGTCAGTTCTGAACCTAGTTAATGAATGCTGATGGCAGAGAAGTCTTCTAGTTCAAATACACCGCCACTATAGACAGCGTAGCACCACCAGCTGCCTTGACTACTTAAACACTGGCACAAATTTTTAGATCTAAAACTTCCACTTAAATGTCTTCCGCCAAAAAAATTAAAAGGGTACTTTTTTCAAAGGTTTTGTCAGTGACCCTTACAATATGTGTTAAGCATATTGAATCCTGCTTGAAAGGGGAAGGAGGAGTACCTGCAAGAGAATCTCATTGGATTTTGGTTGCTGTTAACAAAGGCATGAGTGTTGCTGAATTTTATCCAATCTGATTTTCCTGTTGTGAATGAGTAGACTGCTGTGTGACTAGATGGTATACTTCCAAGGTATCTTGAACCAGTAATCCGATCTCCGTGGGATGTTATTGCAGAGCTGTTTCACACATCAGCAAAGGTGGAGTCTAGTAACTCATCAGTGCTTCAGAAATCTAAGCTGGTTAACAGAGCTATTCAAAATACCCTATAATTTACTTTTCATTTTTCATGATGCTTGCTTCTGATTCTGCCAGTAGTTGAGTATCTGTTGCTACTTTTTATTTTTGAGAGATCTGCTTGTTAAATGTTAATTGATAGGATTGTTATCAACATGAACATAGTAATCACTGAATTAGTCACCTGCAGAGGATTTGTCATCTGCACTGTTCAACACTGACTGCTGAATCTTTATAAGCATTTACATGAAAATCAGATCTTCTGAATGCACTCTGTTCAGACAAGTATAGATTTTTTCATATTCAATTAGAACCTACCAATCAGTTGTCTGTTTAGATCTCTACAAAATATAATATAATCTATCAGCCAAGAAGATACTAAATCTAAATGTCTTCTCTGAGAGGATAATAGGCCGAATAGGTAAACTAGAGAGCAGGAGGAAATGCTTTCCGTTTCTTCTTAAGATTTTTTTATATGGCTTTGTGTGAGTAACGTAAGCTAGGAAAAATCTAAATTACTGTAATTGCTATATAAAACTCCTTAGAAAACCATAACCAGAGCACATTGTCAAAACAGTGTTATACTGAGTAGGATGCTAACAGGAGTCTGTCCCAGAGCATAAGGAACCTGCACTGTCTTGTAATCTGCAGTGCTTTGTATTACAGCGTAGATACTGTCATGAGCTGCAGTGACTTCTTTCGTTGCCAGCACTGCAGCAGAGTTTGTCAAAGTTGTATTGTTAATGCAAATTGCTTGATGTTAGNATCTTTGTTTGCGAAGCCTAGCCACGACGAGTATATCATAGGATGCATTTGTTAGTAATTGCATGCAAAGCAGAGTTCTGTGGGAAATCTTCACTCTCCTGGGCAGAGACCCAGCATTATGGTGGTGATTCTCAGTGTGTTGTCTTGCAAGTAGATGCTCTGTTGTCAGCATTTTAAAGCTGGTATGCCAGTGCCTAGTTATGCATTCGGATGGATGAAGTAATTGATGAGTGTTTCAAAAATTACTTCTGGTCTCATCCACACAGCACTGCCCATTTTTTATGTATGCTTATATGTGCATCTGTGCAAGCTGCAGGAGGTAATGTACATATTAGAAACTTAGGTTCATTATTACAAAATTCCCGAGTTTGACTTTCATATTTACTGGTGTGGCATGTGAGAAATAACATCATACTTTCCTGTTTTCCTTAGATCTGTGTAGCTTAAATGTGTACAAGAGGCATTTTTTGTTTTCAGAAGGTAGAATTATGGGTTTTTTAGTTTTTTTAAAAAAGTGATGCTTCAGAGTTCCCTTTCAGTGTCCAAATCCATGCTATCCAGAATGTGAAATGGAGAAAAAAAGGAGTTTAAATGTTTAAGCTGTTTATGTAGTCATTAGATACTAATGAACAGCTTAACCTGACCTTTTTCAGACTCAAAGGGAAAGGTTCTCTCTTAAGAGAAAAAATTACTTTTGTATCATTTATATTTCTTGCAATTACCCCTACAAACAGCTTCAAGTATGTGTTGATCAATTAAAATACTTCATTGTTTGCATTTTAAAATTTGAATGTATAGTTTGATGTGAAATTAAAAGAAATAAAAAGTCAACGAGGGTACAGACAAATTAATATTCAGAATAGATACTACTAAGTAGGAGTATTTTTAAATATCATCATAGTATTTCCATGAGATAATAGGCTTTTGTTTCCCCATTTTATACAGATGCTGAAGTCTGAGGCAAAGAGGTTAAGTGACTGTGAAATACCATTTAAAAGAAAGTTGGCACAAATGTCTCTCTTTAAGGTAGGGAAGCTGATGAAGACAAAACACATGTTAGGGTTCAGGCAGACAGTGTTCTTCCTTATCATCTTTTTTTATTTCTTCAGTTGTGGCCACTGAGCCTGTGTTTTACCCTCTTCCATTAAGATTCTTGAATGAACTCCATGGATTAAGTTCTGGCTTCATTGAAGTTGATGCTGAAATTTGCATTGTTACAGATTGTGCAGGAAATACAGGGGGAGAGCCAGCAGCTTAAAAATATGTTATTAAATTACTCTGTGCTTTTTTAGCTTTCTCTGTTGTACCCTTCTATTTTTATTCAGTGGGTGTTGAAAGCAAGTGATACTTCAATGCACAGTTGATCTGAGCATGAAATGTACTTGATAGCTGCATTCTTGCTGGAAGGGGCAGGACAATGACCTGTGCTTGATGACATAACTGTGTGTTTCACATTCCAAAATCTCATCTTAAATTGCATGATTGTAATCTATTTATAGAACTCCCAAGTGTAGTATTGACCATGCTTTCAGTAAACTAGTTGGAAATTTTTACGTCAATTTAAGTTTTACATAGATATTATTTAAATGAAAGTACAGTACCTTGTCTGGTACAATTTTTATAGCCCTTAAAAGGCAAAAATATGTAAGATTTTTTTTTCTCTCCATGTATTTGCTAGAGGGTTATTTAGCACCACTGCATTCCAAAGGAAACACTTTTTTTTCTCAATTACTTTTGGTGATTCTTCTCTAATTTTACAAAAAATAAAGCTGTAATCAATTCAGCAATAAGATATTAATACTTCCTGGGTGAGCTCAGACCATATATGAACTGTTTATGTCTGAACTGTCTGTATCATGAAAGTATGCTTTCTTAATGTCATTCTTTCCTCTGTCTGGTCTCATTCTAGCACTGAGGCTCTAGCATTCACTGTCCTGTAAAAGGAATTTTCATTGGTAGTAGCCGAAAATAAAAGAGCTGTTTTTTGACCATCAGGGATTAATTAGGAATCGATTCCCTGGACAACTTAAAATTTGAATTACTCTAAACATGTGGCATATGTAATATGACTATGTGATATAGCAATGTAGATTTACTTGGAATGCAGAAGGATTTCTCATCTCTTTAGCAGGTTCCTATGCAGAGTACAAACTCCAAGATACCCCAGTCAGCTTTGGGCTGCCCTCCGACAAGTTTGGTTCCACAGAAAATGATGTTAGAGGCATCACTGACACAAAACAGCATTGTCTGTCTTCTCTTCTTGAACTAGACCCAAATTTACAAGTAAATTGTAATTATTGTTTATTTAAAATATTTGAAATTTCAAAGTAAAGGTAACTTCTTCACTAAAGATAAGGTTGAAGTGGAAGACTTACAGGGTTTCATATATGTGTGAGAACAGTTTAAGGAGAAAAAGTTTTGAGAAATATGACATTGAGAGGTTACAGTGAAGAACTGCAGTGAAGCAGGTTGTTATCCAGTCTTGCTTTGGGAGGACTTCTGAAGTACACTGTTGTTTTCTTTGTATTGTCTGAGTGGGTCAGCCAGTTGCATACTGTTGGCAGAATCACAGAGATGTACAAATAGCTTTCATATATCTTAATTTATGTACAGGTTCTCACTGTCACCCCTAAGCAGCTTTCATTCCTACTCCTACACTGACATTTATGCTTTTTTCCTTAAATATTTGAGAGCAAACTCAGGAGACATAACCTTTCAGAACTAGTAGCTTTTTGTGTGATCAACCCAAAAGACTTCATCTCTACAGGAACCCAGTTGAACTGTTGACTGAATGCTCTGATTCTGTATGCCAAGCCAAAACTAAGAGAATAAAGAGTTTATGGCATTCCTGAATAGTACTAGCAACAAAGGTTATTAATAATTCACATATTCACTATAGAAACAGGTCAAGGAATTAGATATTTATATTAGTATTTTAGGCCTTTGACTGCAATGACTAAAGTCCTAACGTAAGGATTTAATGGGAGCTGTGACTGAATATCCAACAGTAATCTCACATAACTTAGTCTGATGTGCTACTATTCTATTAAGCTGGATTTACCTGCATCTTGACAAAATGGATTATGATGATTACTTTCTGCATTAAAAAGAAGCATTTGAATTAGCAGTTGTCAAACTTAGTAACATCTTCAAGTCCATGACTTGAAATCTCTCTCTATAAAAATCACCGTATTTGTACCTGGAGTGATAATTTCTCATTCTCTTGTTCTGTGAATTAAATGTATGCTGCTGATAAGTAAGTTAAAACTAAAAATCAGATTTGTAAACACTAGTTCAGGTATCAGATATTGTTTTTAATGCAAAATTCCTGATGCAGAGCTGCTGAAAATAAACATCCTTAACAAGTCTTACATAGACTTTGTAGGCATGCTGGGGTCAGAGTGAGACACCATTTTTAACTGTTCTCATTTGATGCTGGGACTGCTTTTAATATGGAATGTGGATGTTGGGGGCCAAGGGGGACTGCAGTGCTGACATACCCTAAAGTGTATGTGTTGCTGTGCTTAAATAGGAATGAGTAAAATGCATAACCAGACTTAGCTTTTTCTGTAGATACACTGACATATCCCAATTCAAATAATTTAGAAATAATCTAAATTATTTATTTCATATTAACAATTGCTATCACTTCTACTTTGGATTATTTTTGAAGTATATACAGAAGGCCTGCATTAGAAAACTTGAGGAAAAAAAGATTTTGTTATAGTCATGATTTTTACCTCCCTGTTATCTCCCATTGCATGACATCCCCTTGGTATCTGTGTCCATTTCCTTTGATGAGAGAGCAAGTGGGTTAACTAGGGAGGAAGGTTCCAGAAGCATTTTGTTTCATAAAGGGTAATGCTGTTTGCATGATGCAGCACTATATGAAAGAGTGGCAGGTAGCCTAGGAGAAAAAGAAGAAAATTAATTTTTACTCTTTTGAAAAGGATGATGTGTACTTGTCCAGACTCCTTTGGGGCTTTGCTGTCTGTCTCACTAAAGAACAACATTTTTCTAGTTGTTCTCTCAGTCAGATTTGGAATTAACTTGTTAAACTTCCACTGACTTAAGTGAAGGCAAGACTTGCATTTACATGTGAACCAGAGGGCATGTTGTATAGCCCTTTTTGCCTCTTGTGTCTTTGTAGATGATAAGTGTACCAGCAGACTTCTTCCTTGTTAATTTTTTTTAAGATAAAATTAGTAGACAAGAATAATATTTTCAACTTAAGTCTATTTAGGAATTGTCAGTGGTGCCAGCCACAAAATGTAACTTTGATTCCCAGGCTTTTAGTTCCAAGACTGGAAGTAAGCATGCAGTCCTTCAGACAGGGAAGCTGGAAGTGTGGGTAATCATAGGAATGGAATCTCTTCAAACAGATACTGGTTGACTGGTATGAAATAAAGTCTTTCCTGTGCATTCTGACTGACTCACAGTTATCGGTCAGCAGTATTCCTGAACTATTTAAAAAACTGTCTATGTGTTCCAACAGGACTCTGAATTCTTAAGATACAAAACAGAGGCAGATTCAGGAACTGAATCATGTTTAATAACTGAAGCATCATATAATACGGAATGCCAGTGCATTCAGAGCTGTATTAGTGTAGTATTAGTGAATATTTATAACATACCATGTTTGCAAGCCATACTTCGCTTTGATACAGGCAGCACTAAAGATAAGAAAGTACATACCCTAATAAGGAGAAACTACATTGGATTTTTAAGACAGCTCAAGATAGGTTGGAATGTGGTACTTAATTGAATAAATGTAAAAGAATTGCTTTGTTCTTTTATCTTGTTTTATAATAAATTCTTTAAAAATAAATTCTTTCCATTCAGGGATGATAAGGAGTTATGATAATGATGGCATTACCATAATTTTAGCATGCTGGTTCTCCCTGGCCCTCTTCTTCTGTGAGAACAGTAGAAGGATAACAACAGTGGCATGTCCTCAAACTAGTCTATCCTGAAAGAATAGGTGTTTCTGTCTTTTGTTCAGAGCATAAAGTATTGAACTCTTTAGTGTCAGAACCACTGAGTGATAAAATACCTTAGCTGTGCAACTGTAAACATCGTCTTCTGGTTTTGTGTAAATTTATTCTGAGGTATTTTCCACAATTTAGTATGATTGTGCTGTTTCCATGCTTGCATCCAGTATGAAATTACTTATTCTAATTGCCACCCAGTACAAAATATTTAAGTTGCATATTACTTACGATAGTTGTGGAGCTCTTACTTATTTTTCCTGTCTTGTTCTCTGGTTGAAGAAAGGATCTTCTCTCTATTGATCTTACAAATTCAGTAAAATTTGAAATTAATATTGATACTTTTTTCCTGTATCTCATGTTTGATAAGCCTTTCAGTGTGCAGAAATAGTGTAAGAAACCTTTTCAATTTTTCAACACATTGCCGTCACAAAGGGAGTTTTCAGTGAGTGGAATTAGAGAATTAGATGAATGGAATGTATTTTTCAGTTCAAATCTTACTCCTTCATTTCATTGGTGAAAATAAGTGAATATTAAATAATTAACAAAGCACTTTTGGAGCTCCCTCAGAATGAACTGCACAGCATAGCCTGGAAAAGAGAAGGCTTCGAGGGGATCTTATAGCAGTTTTCCAGTACCTAAAGGGGGATTATAAGACAGAAGGGGAGGGACTTTTTAAGCGGTCAGACTGTGACAGGGCAAGGGGGAATGTATGTATNTCTTTACCCGGAGGGTGGTTAGGCACTGGCACAGGTTGCCCAGAGAGGTTGTGGATGCCCCATCCCTGGCAGTGTTCAAGGCCAGGCTGGATGCAGCCCTGGGTGACCTGGTCTAGTGATTGGCATCCCTGCTCAGTGCAGGGAGGTTGGAACTAGATGATCTTTAGGGTCCCTTCCAACCTGGCCATTCTATGATTCTATGATAAAAAGGTCACTTTCTGAATTGACTAGTGATTATTTTAGCAATATTCATTCTGGGGTGGCCAGAATAGTAGCATCTAAGAAGTTCAGGATAGGCATCATGGAAGCATAAAATCCTGAAGATGAACCTGTACTATACAGGAAATAGTTGAATTATTTCATAGACCATTTTTTCAGTTTAAATCTTCTAGAAACAAGCTCTCTCTCAAAGGTCATTTCATGGAGGGGGGTTGGGTCTTTTTTACTGGAGTGATTTTAGCATTGCCAGTACTTTGGTAGCATCTCTGGTGACTCATAAAATACGTGATTCTCAAATCATTTTGCAAGCCTTTCTGCTCAACAAAGAAACTTTTAGGTGCTTTGGAAGTTTGACATATTCTTGGAGCTCTAGTTTGCGTAAAAACATGGATCTACATGGAGGTGCAGGAGAGAATTAGCAGATTTCCTTTGATGACAGTTTTGGAAACTTATGCCTTGGCTGAAGATAAAACTGCATTAAAATCATACCAGTACTACTCAGAAGAGGGCTCACAGTATGAGGAAATTGATTCTGGAGACAGAAGGATGTTTTTTCTTCCCCTCTTGCAGTGTGTAATACAGGAAAAGTTTAAGATTAGAAGAAAACCAGCAGGATCTCAGTTGGGAGAATAGTGGTAATTTCATTTTCAGAAGATTGATTTGGACTAACTTCTCAGGTCTGAAATACTTGCAAGCATTTTACATATAACTTGCTTTATTTTGAAACCCCAAAATAGGGGCCACGGGGACATTGTTTGCAGTAACAGATATGTGTTACTTAACATTTTATCAGTTCATGTGAATACAATGTTTCTGTGAAGAAATTGAAAGTATTTTTCTGTTAAGTGGCTAATAGATATTCCCATATCCAATACATTCACTTAGAAAATCATTTTAATGTTGTCTCTGACTAGAGTTGTCTACAGTGTGCATAGACTAGCACAGTGTTGGAACAGTGTCCCCATTTTAACACAGTTTTAAAACATCAGCTTTCTGTAAGATTTTCAGAAAAGGCTACTAAGTAAGGCTAGTGAGTAAATTTCTTTGGGGTTTGGGATGTTTTGGTTTTTTAATGATCTTGCACAACTTGTCTTCATTCATTCTTCCTTATGCTGTAATGTGGTATGTTTCAAGCTGTAGAGCACTTACACATTCTTCACTTTCCATTCATATAATTTCATTTGTGAAGTATTACCTAGGCAAGCTTTGTGTAATTTATAGATTTCAGTTGGTGAATAGTAGTTCAATGTTTTTAGTTGAAGAAACTATGTGCTTGACATGTACTTGAGCACTTATTGATCAGATCACTGTTCCGCAGATCTGCATCTTACTTTTGTGACACAACATGTACACATGCATAGGGAGAACAACTTGGAAAGTAGATGGTCAGTACAGGGGGAAATTAGCCATTGCCCACATCACATCTAATGTTTGAATACACAGCAGTTGTTGCTCTCCAGAGCATAAATCTACTTGGCATGCAAGCATCAGTTACCCTTAAAAACATAATGTACACTGTGTATAATGTACAATGATATTGCCATGGCTCTTTCTAAACCTGAAAAAAACTGCCAGGAGTTTTTTGGAATTTCTAGTTTTGTCACTAGCATAGTAGGGGAAAAAAAAAAAAAAGATATCATGCTTAGGAAAGATATGTACATACTTGTTGGCCATTACAAATCCAAAAATAACAGGTGAAACATGGACCACATAGCAAAATATTGTAAAGAGCAGATCCCATTTCAAGTATTCCCTTTATCAGGCAGGACTATTAAAAACACAGTTTTTATATCCTGGGGAGGAGAACAGAAAAAAAATAGTAGAGTTTTTGGTAGATGAAAGACATTCTCTCTCCTACTCTTGCCTGTTTTTTGGTTAGGTTTTTTTCTTTCCTTTCCCATGGCAAAAGGTGAACTGGAGTACAGGGGACAGCAGGGTTCATTTAGTGATTTGTTTTACAAAATGTTCCAAAAAGGGGGTTTTTTCCATTATTTTTTATATATCCATTTTTAATAGTTTCAGGAACCCAGGAAGATGACGTTTTATGGATAGCAATGGCAGGCACTCATCAGGTATGGGCACTGATGCTGGAAGATGGAAAACTACCGAAGGGAAGGTAAGCAACTGTAATAAGAGACCTGTGAAATTGCTTTTTGTCTTGATAAACAGCATTCAGACCCCAGAGAGATAATCAAATTAAACTAAAAATAATTTTTCTCGACTGTACTTAGCTTGAAACTTGCTGCTTCTGTTCAGACTTAAAAGATGTGTGTCCTTTAAAGTCTGCCAGCTTTATCCCACATCTGTTAGATGAATTGAAAGATGTTACTTTTGCTGAAGAGTATGACTTGGTAAGGTACATTTGTATAATTGAATGTTACTTTTCATTGCATTTGCTGACTTAACTACTGATAAATTATATACTAAGGTGAAATAAAAGCACAAAGGCATTGAATAATTTGTTGTGCTGCAGTACAGCTGGTTTTATAACTTACAAGTGTTTTTCCCGTAGCCTCTGTTTATGCATAATGTCTGAAGTATTTCAAACTCATTATGAACTTGGCTACTATTTTCCTTTAGTGATTTAAAGAAAGGAGTCTGCCTTCGATTTGCTGGGAGTGGAAATGAAGAGAACAGAAACAATGCATACCCACACAAGGCAGGCTTTGCTCAGCCTTCGGGTCTCTCTCTGGCTGCCGAAGAACCGTGGAACTGCCTTTTTGTAGCAGATAGCGAGAGCAGCACTGTGCGAACCATCTCTCTGAAAGATGGAGCAGTGAAACACCTTGTAGGAGGAGAGAGAGATCCATTGGTAATCACTTCAAACTTCCCCACACTGCCCTACTAATATTCCTCAAGCCTGACCTGGAGGAACCACTTTTGGGGTGAGAGGGTAAATCAGTTTCCGTGGCCATCAATTTCTTAACTTCACTGCTTGGAATGCAAATGTGTGCCAGTTGTGATGCTCAGGTTGTAGTGCAGATTGTTGCTCCTCAGATAAAAAAATCACTTCTTTTTAAAATTAGCCAACCTGATTTAGCGTTATGTGGTCATTAAAGCCAGCTGGATTCACATTGATAACTTCAATGTGAGAGTTTTCATTTCCATGGTTCCACTTCTTAGTATTCAGTATCCTTGTTTTGAAGTTGTCTTGAGTTTTTAATTTTTTTTTTTAATTCAGTGAATTTCCATTTAATAACTATCATTTACATTCATGTCAACATTGAACAGTCAGATGTATTAATTTAATAAAATACTTTTTCAGAATTTGTTTGCCTTTGGTGATGTGGATGGAGCAGGCATAAATGCAAAGCTGCAGCATCCTTTAGGAGTAGCATGGGACAAGAAAAGAAAACTGCTTTATGTGGCAGATTCCTATAACCATAAGGTAAGCATATAGTAGCTTGTTATAACAGCTTTCACAGTTTTTATTACTCTGAAGGATTATTCTAGGAACATACTAAGATTTTGCTTGGTTTGGTTAAGATTAGGAAACAAATGATAGGAGTTCCTTTGTGCATTCTTTTTCTTTCCTTCCTTCACTTATGGGTCCTTCTCTTTACCATTGTTTGGCTGTCACATGCTGCTGGAATGATACTCCTTTGGGGGAAGCGAATTTAAAGTGCCAAAGTACAGTTCAGACTAAGGACCCTTTCCTTACGTCTTCCTGAAGATGCTGAACTAGACAAAAGACCTAGGAGTGCTTAGGCAGGAATACTGCATGTTTGATAAAACTGGGAGAACAAGAGGACTTGCTTTTCCCTTAAAAAAGCCACTCAGGTTTTGAGAATTATTATGGGTTGCCTCCATGGAACTCTGAGATAAGAGAGATTGTTTTGCTTGATTCATAGATTCATAGATTCATAGAATGGCCAGGTTGGAAGGGACCTTAAAGGTCATCTCGTTCCAACCCCCCTGCTGTGGGCAGGGATGCCAATCACTAGACCAGGTTTCCCAGGGCCACATCCAGCCTGGCCTTGAACACTGCCAGGGATGGGGCATCCACAACCTCTCTGGGCAACTTGTTCCAGTGTCTAACAACCCTCCGGGTAAAGAACTTCCTTTTAATCTCCAATCTAAATTTCCCTTCCTTCAGCTTATAACCATTCTCTCTTGTCCTATTACACTCAGACCACCTATAAAGTTTCTCCCCTTCTATCTTATAATCCCCCTTTAGGTACTGGAAAACTGCTATAAGATCCCCTGGACCCCAACTCTCTCAGCCTATCTTCATAGGGGAGGTTCTCTAATCCTTTAATCATCTTTGTGGCCCTCCTCTGGACTCGCTCCAACAGTTGATGTTGTATAAGCTTTTATGTCTAGAAGGTTGTTAACTGTGGATTGATTAAAGGCATTAAAAGTAATAGGTTTTGTTTCGAATAATAAATTATCTAACACTAAACGCTTATGGAAATTTATGTCATAAATTAGATTCTTTCAGGTATTATCTAAAACTTTATAAACTTTTCTGTTGTTACTTTAAGAAAAAAAACCCTCATCTCTTTCTAGAAAAAAAAATTAAATAGCCATTAGCCTGCCAATTTTGTTATGCTCTTACTGTTTTGCATATTATTCCAGAAAGGCAACAACTATTAGAAAAAGAAGCCATTCAGCATACTTTGATATCAGAGGGGTAGGTGGCCTTGAAATTATGAAAGGGAATACTGAATGAAGACCAAAATAAGTAAAGCCCAACAGGGAATGAGGAGCAGGAGAAGATGGGACATATCATTTGGTAAAATAAGATAACTTAGCTTCTAAGACACGCACTTGGTAGCTAAAAGTTGCTAGAAGATAGTGCTGGCTTTTGAAAATGTGGGGCCTAAGATAACACAGAACTTCTGAATCCTAGTGGGTTTTTTTCAGAGACCTTTTTGTTTGTGTCTTTTGTTTTTCTTAGATTAAGGTTGTGGATCCCAAGATGAAAAACTGTGCTACCTTGGCAGGCACAGGAGAAGCAAGCAATGTTCTTGGTTCTAGCTTTACACAGTCAACTTTTAATGAACCAGGAGGTTTGTGTGTTGAAGAAAATGGCCGCTTGATGTATGTCGCAGACACAAATAATCATCAGATTAAAGTGCTGGATTTGGAAACAAAAATTATTTCCATGGCAAGTAATACTTATTAAATAGGCTGATAATGATGTTCCTTTAAGTTACTATCACAGTCTTTGGCCGGTGGTATAAAAATCATATAGCTAAGTAAACTTCCTGGGTACAGTAGCTATATTCACAGAATGTTTTGTGATGATCTGGTAAATAAACATTGCCTCTTAGCACAGTTATTGAAAGCCTTAGTCTTTGGAAAGGCAGCTTTTACAGAAAGTGATGATGTTGTAGGAAAGAATAATACAGAAAGATGATCTTTTAAAAAATACAGCCCAGTTTGTCAGTTTGAAAGACATTTTATGAGCATTTTGTAACAAGTGGAGATGGAAATAAATTACTGAGTGTTGTAATTAAGCTGTACAAGATGATTTTTGGAGGTCAGTGACTTAAAGCAGAATACATGGCAGGCTTCCAAGCTGTCAAATCAAAACCACTGTCATAATTGAGCACTGCTGTATTTGCTTATAAATATGAAAGCAAAGCAAATCTATGTTCCTGTCCATCTTACAGTGACACTATGTCTTAATGTTTTCATATATTTGTATACATGTCTATATATATAACATAATGGTCCAACTGTCATCTTCTAAGTTTCTTGCATTTGATAGTATACAGTCTTAATGTATGTTTAAATTTTCATGTCTATATATCTTGGTGGCTTTTCTGGGAAATTATCCATTACTTTACTGTGAGATCTTTATGGTAAAAATATTAGATTTTATTACCAAAGCATGCAGTTTACCACCAGATTAGAAAAAAATACATATAAATTTTATTTGAAGTAAAAATATAATGCAACTGTTAAAATCTTAATTTGAAGGATATTCTAAACTAGTTGTGGATTTTATGGTTTTAATAGTAAATATTATTTTTATTCGGATTAATGAGTTTTGTCTTTTCTATTTTAAAAAAATCGTTTTGCTGTCCCCCCTTCTTTGTTGTTGTATTGTTAGTCTGTCAACAAAGTTTTAGTCCAGTAGCTGTATTATCATGTGTTAATTTTCCTAGTCCCTGTCAGCTTTGAAACTATGATTGCATTGTGATTTACTTAAAGTACCAATAAAAATAAATATTTTGTTTGATTTCTACTGATAGTTGCCTATCCTGAATGCAGAAGCATTTGATGTTCCAGATAACCTGCCTATGCAAAAGGAGAAAATAACAAACCTTCCAAAACTGCCTAAATCTGCACCAAATGTTCAGCTTCCTTCACTAACTGTAGCTCCTGGACAGACAGTTCAGTTTTTATTAAAGTTGACTCTTCCTCCAGATTCAAAACTGAATGAAGAAGCACCAAATTCTTGGTTTATCACAGCAGAAGGTAAAGTGCTTGTGTTGTTTTATCAGTTGAACAGGAGTGAGCAAGATACAAAGTGGCTTATATCATGACTTGCCCGCAGTACAAGGGGTCTCAGCCTGATGAATAAAAATGTCCCTCCCAGTCTGTGTTCCCATTTGACCTTGTGATGCAATTTATGTTATTTTGAGTTGATACATTTAACAGCTGGAGTGTGAAAATTAAAAAAAAAACACCTGATAGGCTGTTCTTTGCTTGAATTAATACATAGTGCATAGTATATGATGTTTTTTTAAACTTCCTTTGAGCAAGCTGCCAGTGAGGGTCTGTAAAAGTACTGATCCTCCTTAGATGCTTGCCCTCTCCACTCCTCTGTCTCTCCACTTCTCTGTCTCTCCTCTGTCTCAGCCCTATCGTCTGAGGCTGTGAGTCTGTGAGTCTTTTTCTGGGAGAAAGCTCACTATGAAGCTAAAGCATATTCCTGAAAGAGATTCTTTTTTCCTTTTCTCCTTTTTTCCTGCTTTGTTGTAATTCATATTTGCATATTTCTGCTTTTGAAAGCAGTCAACAAATACTGTACAGGCACTGCAATTTGTGAATATACCTCATGATTTAAAGTAGTTTCTCATCTCAGTTTGTGTTTTTGGCAGAGGCAGACTACCAGGTCAGGGCCTTGCCTATTAACATGACAAGCACAAATAGACTGTATCCAGGAGAGCTGGCACATTTTTTGCCCTACCAAATCTCCAGATATTGTTGAAGTAAGAATATATGTGATAGCTTCAAGGGTTAATAAAACTGGAGAATGTAAGCAACCTAAACTCAACAAGTCATTTCAGGCCATAAATTCTAGAGCCAACTTTTAGGTATTTTCTGAAAAATGCAAAAAAGAGTACTTCATCCATCTCATTTACAGTAAAATACTGAGTAAAATGCAATGAGCTAGGTACATTTTTTGTGCAGTTTGTTTTTCAGTTCATATACTCTTGAATATTTAAATGTGAAACTCAAGTTCTGTTGTAACAGTCAGCCTGAACATTTCTAAAATGCCAACGCTTCTGTTTGGAAGTGCCATAATTTCCTGCAGTTTTATGCATTTATGGGAGATACCTTACCTAGAGTATTAGACCTCTAATACAAATGTGTAGCAGCCCATTAATATAAGGAGCTTTTCTTGCATTTCTCAGAATAAATTTGAATATCTTCTTAAGAGCCTGTAGCACAAATTACAGATCCATTGCATTTAAATAAGATGTATTATATAAAGTTGTCTTGAGTTTTTAAAAAGCTGTGGATCTCTCCATCTTTAAATGACTGCTAAGGAAGCATTTGTAAACTACTTTTCATTTTTTTGACCATGACTGGAAGAGTCAGGAAAGAAATTTGCCGTTATGTTGAATGTGGAAAGGAAGTCCTTGTTGCCCTATAGGTAAAATTACTGTTTGCTGTAGGTTTTAAACATGGTGTTAAATATTCTAATGATGAAGCCTTTTCTTCCTTTACAGATAATACCTGGTTGCTTCAAGAAGAGTGTCTGTGTGGAGAAATAAAGGATGTTTCCTGTCAAACTATCATTCCATTTCAGTTACCCAAGAGCTGTCTGTCAGCTGAAGCTATCTTGGCTATCAAAGTGTGCCTGTACTATTGCAGCAAAGGTAGCAGTGCCTGTATGATGAAAGGAATCTCATTCAGTCAGCCTTTACAGATCGCTGGTACAAACCAAAACAGCTTGACTCAAGTTGAACTTACACACACATTTTTAACCAACTAACCCAAAGCCAGCTAATTTCATACATTATTTTACTATCCACCATTTCTGTAAGAGAAAATATAAATAGATAACTTTTCTCTATTTTTCATTTTCCTGGAGCTTATGACAAAGCCAAGAAATAATATATTTGCTAAAATGAAGTAGAGTTCCCTACAGCTTAACATGAAAATTTATCATCACAACCTCATTTCTTTTTATTACAGTAGCAGCAATAATATTGTGATACTTTGGACTCTGTTGCCAATTGTGAGTAAATTGGATGTATGCCATTCTAAGCAATGAGTAGTTAAGAGTCCTTTTGAAAGAGCTGGTGTTACTTTGTGATGTTACTGTAAGAAGTTCTTTGCGCTCTATGTGCTGTCAGAATAGCTACATCATTTGGACTAACAGTTACAAATTCATTTTTTTGCCCTTATTAAATTCTAATAGAATGTCAAAACGAGTAGTTTCTTTCTCCAGGCTGTAAAAGAAAAAACTTGCTTATTTTTCTGTAATGACCTTTTTGACATGTATTTTGAAAATACATCTTAAACTAGGTGCAAGTCTGATTTTATGCAAACTGAGTATTTTGCTTAACTACATATAACTGCCTTATATGGAGAGCATAGTTTAATGGAAAAATTTCTCTGAAAGGAAGTATACAAGTTCCTACAGAAAAATTTCATGCTGATTTTCTCACAAAGAATGTGCCTCTATCTATTGTGTATGTATATATATATATAAAGAAAAACACACACAAAACAATGCTGGAGTTATTCTGATACATACCAATTTACATTTTATAGTAAGTGGTAGATAATGATTGACTATCTTCAGCAAAAATTAAATAACCATGGAGCGTGAATCACTTTTCTACTTCTATGATTTCTCTGTAAAGATTTGTCTAAAGACTTCTGTCTTTCAAATACATAATATTAAGTAGTGTATTAAACTCTTGAAATGTGATTCAGAGCCTTCTGAAGTCACTGTTCATCCCCTGATTTGTGATAGTGGACACTGAGCCAGAACTGTATATTTAATAATGGGTTATTTGCCTTCATGTTTAGAGGCTCTGAACTTTTACCAGAAAACTGCTGACTTAATCTTTGAGTAAGTTGCTTTTAAACTATATTACAAAACTCTATCTTTGGTGGTTAAGTGTTTTGCAAGTAAAATTCCTTCAATTTGCCATAGGAAGTAGCAGGAATACAGGAGGAGGTACAAGTTTTCTACTTGAACTGGATGAGTTTCCACAGTGTTTAAGCAGTAATTGAATTAGGCTCTGTGCTCTGGTCATGAGAATCAGTTCTAAGGTGATTTTAAGTTTGGAGATTGTATTTTCACATATATTATAAAGTACAGTGGTGAAAGAAGTTTTATATAGTCTTTTCTAAAACAATCACTATTGTTCCTGACACCTGTCAGTAAATTCCCAGTATGATTTGTTGTTGCCCTTTCTTACTTAAAGGCTGACTGAAATGTTGGTCATGAACCCAAGAGGCTTTTGTTTTAAGGGAACTCTATGGATTGGTGTGGTTTTTCCTTCCATTGAAATGCCAGTCTATCTGTGAGTTCTCTGGAATACCAGAAATGGTTATTATCTCACCTGTCAGCAAGGCAAGGGCTGAACTAGTATTTTTCATGTGTTTTCTTAAGGAACTTTAGTAATTCAGTGTTTCAGCTCCTTTGGGTAAGCCTCTCAATTCTCACATGCCATTTTGAAGAAGGGGAGAACTTTGCAGCTTTTTCACACATTGCTAATTCTATTGAAAGGATGAAGGAAAAGAAACTTATTTGGGCATTTATCATTTTTTTACACTTCAGTACAAATCACTCTTTTCAGAATTGTTTGTTGTTTTTTTTTTTAACTTTGCGTAATAGGCAGGAAACCTTACATCAGCTTCAAGCTAGCCCACAATTTTTTTGTTGCTGACTGAAAACAAGCATTAGTTTGAGAAGTTCAGAATAACAAACCAAACTGTTAGGGTTATGTTGAACATATAATTCAGCAAATGGATATTTTCCCTCATTTTCAACTAGAATGGCATTATATTTGTCTTTCAATTTGATGAGATTATCAGATTCTGCCTGTATTGCATTATTTAAAAAAAAGTCAACAAATTATTTCTTACTGACAGTTTTTAATTACTGTATTGCTGAAGGAGAAAGACTGTGTATCCCTAACTTTATTTAACTGTAGTGTGTAATGTTTAAATATAGCACTGTAGATATATTTTCTTTCTCTTATGTCTTCCACTTGTAGAGCATTATGTTTGTATAATGCTGTGGTAATGTGATACAAAGCAAGCAAATGAGAAACACATGAGAGAGTAGTTTTACAGCATCATGTAAATGCCTTATCAGCTTAGCCTGAGAAAAGGTGCATATAGTTTCCAGTACATTGTATATATTCTTAATATAATCTTTTTTATTCAAATGGGAAATCCTGTAGCTCAAAGCATAGATAAAACTATTTTTTTGTGAGAATGTCAAGAAAAACATATTCCTTTTCTCTTGCTCAGAGGAGGGGGATGATCAGAATGAAATGACTTCTCATGCAGGGGCATGTTCTTCTGTTCCTTTGACTATTTATTTTAGCTGAGAGTGTTATATTATTGACCACAATTTCTCTTGAATTTTTGATTCCTAACAAGGTTTTCTACATAAATGGAAGCTTTAAGTGTCTTGACTATGTAGAGTTGAAAGTGATATATCTAGTTTAAAATGGCTTATAGTTTAGCAGACAGCAGAGATTTAGGTACATTCTTAAGGTCTGTATTTTTGAAAAATCACTGTTATCGATTAAAACTTACCTCAAAGACACATTGCAGCTAAACTCCCACGAAAGCATGTACATAAACTTTACAAAGTTATTGCAAGTCAAAAGTAAGTTTTCTTCCCTGTATAATAGGTGAGAGATGCTGTGACATGTTGTGTATGTGTCCTCCAGGCTGCAGGTGTGCTTCCTGGGGAGAAATTACCATGCACAGCAGCTTATCAGCCACCCCCCAGTAACTCTCCACTCAAATGTACCAGCTCAATTAAAATTACTGATTTATGGTATCAGAGATTTAGTATTTAAAATTAATTATTACAGTTTATATTGATATCGTTTTGTAAGGGATTAGAGATGCTTCTTTGTCACAAACAGGGAACGTACAAGCATGATGACAACTAGTTGGAGACAGTTGTTGAAAATCAAAGATCTAGTTATTTTTTAATTGAATCACCACACCTGTCTTTGTGTTTTACAATAGATCATTAATGTAGAAAAGATATTTCTGATTTCATAACATTCCATTTTCTAGATCTGCCAGAGCATCCCATCAAACTTGAGTAGCATTTGCACGGATTTTGGTGGCACTTAGTTTCAGGGAACTTTGGTACTATAAATTAAATACTTTTGCTATTAGATCATTTGGAAAATATCTGCTATATTGTTTCAGATTGTGCTTAATTAATTTCAGAGGATAACACATTTTCGTTGCAGCTGCAAAACTAGAAACCTTGGATATAAATTATGGGGTGTTTTTGCAGCTAGAATTACTTACTGCTTAGTGTACCTGTTTGTTGGTGAATTGCTTTCAAGTATACCAGAGAATTATTTGTCCAGTTACAGGCCCTAGGGCTAAGCAAAAGTATTGCAAGTATTTTTCAAGTCTTGCCCAGTTCCTCTGAAACATCAACAATTTTGAGCTAAAGAAATCCCACCTGTAAAAATCTATGGATAAGTCTACCTTAATTTAATGCTCTGTACTCAACATGCCTAGAAGAGCAACTTATGTTTCCCCTTTTGAGTAAGTATTTAGAAACTCAACCCATCTGTCCATTGTCAGGCTTCATAGAAAGCAAGATAACAATTCCCAATTTGATTTTACATTCATGTTCTTAAAAAAATAAGGGCTTGTTTTCCAAACTTCTGATTAAACCTAAATATTTGGGTTTGAACCATATATTCAAAGAATCTGTCCTGAGAGTTGCCTAGATCAGATAACTGACTTCCAGCTGTAAAAATACAGAATTTATAGTAGAGGAACAGAATGGCTAAATGTTTTATATTTTGAATATTTAACTTCAACACTGTCCAATTTAATTTTCAAAGGAAAATTAGTAGAATTAAAACTTTGCCATTAATATACCATTAATCATTGTGTCATTAAAACCTGTGATGGACCTATGTGATTTTATAAAGAAATTAATAAAGAAAAACAAGGTACTTCTAAAATTGCTATTGGGTAAAATCCAGATGCTGGAAGGTTAGCAGCAAATATCTTAGGACCAGTAGTTCGGCCCAGTGTGACAGAAATTCTGTATTTTCATTACATCATGGTGGCTGAAGAAAAAAATCAGTGCCTTGCATAAAAATACTTGAAAGTGTCTATCTTTACAGAAATGCTGGAGTACTGATTGAAATAAGGTATTTGACCTTCATAGTTTGCAGGTGTCAGAGGTTTTTAATTCTACTAATTCTGAAACTGGAAGTTTTTTACTCCATGTTTTTGAATTAAGTTCTGTTTAAGGTGCTTTTTGTTCAAGCTGCTCTTCTTACAAAGTGCTTCAACATGTTTTTTTCTTAATCCTGTTAGCTTCTGAAGCTATTGTTGCCTCTTTCATACACTGCAGAACAAACATGGCAGGGAGAGTTCAAAGAGCTTGCTGAAATTGTGATTTGAGTGAGATGGAAGGCAAAACATTCATTGATTTAAAAGGGTGGGGTTGATGCTTCTTGGTATTTGAAGCATGGGAAGTTGGTCTTTGTTTTGTTGTTTTGTTAGGGTTTTTTTCCCTGTTTCACAGATGAGCAAAGATTCTTAAAATGGCATAAGGTTGCGTGTAGAGGCAGCTAGGAAGGGTCAGATTCTCTCACTGTGAAACTATGTAACTTCATTTAGATTCTGATACTGGGATGTCTAAAAATCACAGCATTACAATACTAGTAAGGAAAGTCACATTTGAGCACTTAACACCTGACATTAATAAATGTCTCTGTATGGTTTAAGCGTAAAGATGGAGGTTTTCCTCCTTGAGAGCTTGAGTGTTGCTTTGTGGACATTGGATTAATTTTGTCTGCTCTTTGAGATACTAAGCCTCTGCTTTTCCATTACATGTGACGCAAAGCCTTTGAAATATCTGAACATTTAAAGGATGTGTTTTATATTTGTTACTAAAAAAATGTGAAGAATTAAAACCGTAAGCACTTAATCTACAGCCGATGTAGATTGTGTAAATTCTTCACATATAAAGCATTGCCTGATAATGTTCTTAAAAGTATTAATGGATTATGATCCTTTTTAAATAAAAGGTAAATGTCCTGTAATATTATGAGAACAAATAAATACACTGTAGAAAAAATGTTAGCCTTGGATATCAATTTAACAAATAAACAGTGATTAAAGAATGTACTTTCTTCTCCTGTGAAACCGCTTTCTCCTTGTAAAGCTTTTTCATGGAAAAATAAACATTAAAAATTGTATCTTTTCTTTCAAAGCTGGGTTTGTCTGTCAATCTTTACATCAACATAGATGTGGAAGTTCCGAAATGCATCTGACATAAGGGGTTACAGCTTGATTAACATCCTTTAATAAGTACTATTTGTTTCACACTCCCTTTCCCACAGGGCTCTGCAGTTGTGGGTGTCAGCCGGCCATGCAGTGACCTGGGTTGGTAAAACACTGCATTTGTTAGGACCTCCCCAGTTTTCAGAATTACACAGTGATCTGGAAACAACAGATCTGGTTTTACTCCATTTCTGCACATAAGAGAGATGAGAAATGGTGTGCTGTATGAGTCACAGACTGACTGTTTTGTAGCCTTCCGTTTATTGCAGAGATGCCAGAGCAAGCTTAGCTCCTGGAACAGATCTTGCTGCATTGAGCTCCACTTTGAAGCACTGTTTGTTAGCCATATTACTGGGGCTACACAGATTGCAGTATGTGGGTACATGTTCAATAATTATGGTTGAATGATATTTTAACAGCAGCTTCTAAAAAATGTAATAGTTCTGTTTTACTTTGGTAACAGTTTTGCAGCTTTGAGTAAGAGCATACAGATTTAGGGTGCTAAGAGAGGCTTCTTGTGTGCACCAATACAACTGAGGCCTAATAACAACATACCTATGAAGATAATCCCTTATTTATGCTGCTCATCATATGCCCCAGCAATAGTAGCATAGCTGTGCTGATATTTTCTTCTACCCTTGCCAGAGATTATTCCTAATGTCTATTCATGTATTGAAATGTTTAAAACATTTATACATACTACTTATAAAACTCAACTCAGATTTAATATATTCAGCTTAGCCTGATGCCATGTCTGAATTTGCCTCAGATCTTAAAGCTGAAAGTTTACTTGTTTTCAGTCATCACCTCTGAAATGACACTTTTATCCCCTACCTTTATCTAAGTATGTACACAGACTTGTACATCCTGTGTACAAATGGATCTGTGATGCTTGTGTGTATAGTGGCATTTGTGTGACTGAGCTGGACTTGTGCGTTTTGCCAGAACCCAGGGAGGCACTGCCAGGTAGAGATTTCTGTGGTCACAAAGTTGCTGCTCTAGGAAACAATTAATTAGGTTGTTTCTAAAGGCAAGGGAAAGGAGCCTTTCATATGAGATTCACTAACAGGGCCTTGTTATTTTCTTGTTATTGCAAGGGATTCTGCAGTCTCCTGCCAAATCCAGAGATCGAGTAGATGGGGCTTTAAACAGCTTCTCTCCCTGCCCTGTTCTTCCCATCTGAAAAGCAGTTTCCTGTGGCTGTTCAAAAACATGACCCTGCTGCCTCATCTGATTTTTTTATCTTCTCTGCCTGTTGCCCTGATATTTCGTGTACACAATCCTACCAGAAGCTGAAAATGATACCTGATGGCTATTTTATGTGCTGCTGCTGTATGTAGCAAAATTCTACACCGGCTGTAACTGAGATTTCTAGAGCCAGTTTGTTCTCCTTTGCCCTCTTCCTTAAGTAGAGAAATCAAAGCAGAGGTGAGGATTTCAGCCCTCACGTGTAAAAGAGTAGCTTTCTAAAATATTGCTACAGCAGCACATGTTTCTTTTTTTGGAAAAGCATGAGCAAGTTGTAGACCATAGTTTAATCTCTCCATGGTTTTCCTATCTCAGGCATTCCCTTAAGCAGAGTCTTTGGGCTTACCAGTGCTCAGAGCTCCTAACAACAGGTTGTAAATACTGGGTTTTCGTGGGTGTTCCAAACACTGAACAAAGCTGCAATATTAAGGAGTAGTTAGATACTAATGAAGAGGTTGCTTCAGTAAAGCCAAATGTTTAGTCAAATTTCCCTTTGTTCCTCCATGGAGCTGCAATGTTATTTTTGGTCTTTGAAGCAATCATTGCAATTACTGTCCTTGAGAACTGAAAAGTTGTTCTGACACCATCTTTATTCACTAATGAGAAGGCAGCACATCAGCTTTAGCATCTCCTCTATAAACAGCTTGGAAAAGCACATCACTTCCCTAAGAAAGGCCTGACCCCTGCATCTGAGATGACAGCAGGTAAGTATGGCGTGTTCTAAGCAGAGCAGAGTCAGCAGCAAAGGAGAACAGTCATTACATCAGGGCCTCTGCACCTTCCCTCCCTTTCTTTATGCACACTGACACCCTCATGACTTGACTAAAGCTGTTCCTGTGTTGTTTTCTGGCATTGATACTGAAATGCAGAGATCGCTAAGAATGAAAGATGTAACTGTTTTTCAGATCTTAATGCATTCAGCAAATTGAATCATAGGAGAGAATGTAAAATTGAAATGCAGCAAGCAGTGTGTAGGAGCATCGATGCCTAAATGGCAGCTACATCCAAGGGAAATTTGCTAGGGGCTGCTGAGAAACCCATGATGTAAATTTTTCTTTCCTTTATGCAGTTGAGTGAAGAAGATATATTTAATTAGCATTTTTGCTATGCTTTTAGCAGTGGAAGTGCTACAAAGTGCTGTTGTTGTTACAGACTTGAATCAAAGGAGGTGCATATGGCAGAACTTCTTAGCCTGTATGAGGAAGGTGCAGAGGATGTACTAAGACACTCAGAAATGGAGTCTCTAGTAGAGAGTGACAAAATTTGCCTTACAAATTTACTGGTAAGTGTAAAATGAAGTATTTACCAAATCATAAGAGGATTAGTTATGAATTTAAACTAGCAAGGGATTAAACTTTTTATTTGCTTGAGTATGCTGAACAGAATCTCTTTACAGTAGGCTTAAATTACATGGAAGTGCATGAAATACAAAATTTACCAAGAGAAGTGAAGCAGGCTGGATGGTGTATTTTATGTAGAAGTATAACCATCTTTTTTCTAAAGCTTGATGATTTTAAAAAAAATATGTATTTTTAAATGTTAGTGGATGGAAAGTCTCAACAACGGTGTGACCTTCTAGTATGTCTAAGTACATCTTTCTATAATCAAGATTATATATTTTTCTTACACACTTGGTACAGGATCTCTTCTGCTTTCTTATGCTGTAGTAGCCTAATCACTATGATGCCCTCTGGGATTCTGCATATCTCAGTTTTTGTCTTGACAGTAGCAGAGACTTCTGTATTACAGGCATCTGACAGCAGGCATGCATCTGTTTTCCAAGAACAGTCTAGCTCAGATGAACCTGTCGTAGTATAATTGTTTTCCACCCTCTCCTAAGATGCAGAAAGCTTGTGGAGTACCTCAAACAGCAGCAAGCAAAAAATAATCAGGATTCTTCTGGGTTTAATCCGTGCTGAAGCTTTGCACAGTCTTAAAGGAAAGTTATGATTAAAGTCATTCCAGGAAAGAGCTAATATGCTGTTGGCAAAAAATCCCTACAAGTTTATGTTGTTAACCTAGAAAATTTGTATATTTTAAACTCAGTATTGTCTACAATCAAGTAAAGAAATTTTCAGAAAAGGGGATGAAGTTATTCTAAAGAAATTCTGACCTGCCAGCTTAACAATATGAGCTCTCATTGCAAACAATGATATATCCTATCCATTATCTTTGTCAGTGAGGATATTAGTGAGGAAAATCCACTCGTATTACATTGCAGCATGGCACTTCAGTAGTAGTACAGAATAGCTGAATTCTCCTTAATGTGGGAAAAGTCTCAGGTTCAGTAGTAAATTACTCTCAGCAAGGTCTCTAATGATCTATTGCTAGCCAAAGATCTTCAGTCTTCTTGGCTTGTCAGTTGCCTTCAACATATACAACCAATCTTTTAGTTTTGAAATTTCCATCTCTCTGCAAACTTTGGAAACTGCTCTTTCATCATGTCCTTGGCTGAATAGTCCTTATCTCCCCATCTCCAACTTTTGGTGGGAATTGCCCTGGAGTGCCACCCTGCCTTCCCTCTTCCCTTTGCACACTTTTTCTCCAGATGGTACAAATTTCAGCAACTACCTGTTCTGAGGCAGAGCCCTACCTCTCTCCTCCAGAGCATATCCTCTCTTTATCCAACTTAAGTGTCATAACTTCCTTTGACATTATAAAATTCAATATAGCTGAAAGCTCCTAATCATCTCTTCGCTGTTCCTTCTTGTTACTCTTTTCCTTTATCAAGCAATCCTACTGACAACCCTTAGAACTTAAGCATTCATTCAGATTTCAGCATCTCACTAGGTCCTTGTATTGGGACTGTACCTGAATTTTTTGCAATTTTCCTTTTCCATCCTTTATCTTCTGTCTCTCTAGTCTGAACATCCTCTATAAACTTTCTACCTCATGCCTCAGTTGCTGCAACACGCTGTGTTAGTTAGCAGAATCTTGTTCTACTTTCACCTATGCAAAATACAACTTTGTCAAGTGTTGCTTTTGTAGCCTCAAGGGTGATGACTGAAACACGTTCTTGAAACCAACTGCCAGCTCTCCCTACTTGCTAGTATCAAGCATGTGCTACACCTCCACGTATTTCAATATGCCATTCACAGCATTGTCATATCCTATGTGTGAGGTTTTATTAATTTTAAAGATACCAACTTTTACCTCTGATTTTTTCATGTGCCATTATCCACTATTAATCTTTCAATCTCCCTTGGTATTCAAAGGATTTCCTCATCAACACTAGTAAAACTTTTCTTACAACACTGAAAGATTGGCAACATTTAGGCTCTTCTGGACTAAGATCACTCACTCTTAAATCAACAATATCTCATTATTCACTACCAGACTCTGTCTGTGGGCTGCACTGTATTGTTTGTTGCCTGGTGTCACACATTGGTTGTAAACTCTCAGTGGACATAGGACTTTCTTCTCCCTATGTGTTGACACAACACCTAGTGCCATGGAATTTTTCCTGAGAATTGCTAGACACCGTGCTGATATAAATGATAATAGTAGTTGGTATGACAGGTTTATTTCCCTAGCAGTGTTTAATCTTAGCAAAAACAGCTTCTAAAATAGATTCAGAAGCCAGCAAAATAAAACCAATTACTTCTACAAAATTTGAAGTTCTGCTTCCATCACTCCAACATCTTGCCCTTGGCTATCTGTTTGTAGACTAATCTACCATTGCTTTTCCCACTGAAGCTTCAGCAATGTACAAACAAATAAATTACAAAACCTTCCTGAACTGGGGGGATTATGTCCTTAATCCAGGAATTTCAGAAGGGTGATTGCAGTTCAGCTAAGATGGATCTCTCTTCACATTCAAGTCCTAAAGGGTCCAAAGATTTTATCATGTTTTTTTATAGAGATGTTTGATCACATGCTGAAAAAATGTTGAAGTTGGCTAGAGATGCATCTGTCTTCACAATATTTATTGGAATTTTTTTTAGTTTATTTAGTGGATACAGAGATAATTGATTGGAACAGATAAAAAAACAAGGTGTTGGACGTATGGTTTTGATCCTGCACTGATACCTCTGTCTTCTACCAAAATGCAACAGATCCCACACATATGAGAGGAGGGATGGGCCTTCCAGCTGTGGGCGGTTGCAAAGGATACACTGGGAGTATCTGTAGGAGGTGGGGCTTGTGGCTGTGTTTAATTCCTATAGAAGTTCTCTCCATGGCTTTCGAGAAGCCACAAGGATGTCTCCTGAACTGCTGGTTGTTACTCTCATATGAATATCTGAGTGACTGATCAATGTTCTTTCTTAACACTGACCTGACTTTTCTATGTTTGGCATGGATCATCTGGAAGATCATGAACAATTTCATAGATTTTACTTGACATCTTGAACAGGAGGATTCCATCTCCTCAGCCACAGGTCTACTCCTTTATACAAGCTGTAGTCTCCTTGCTTCACACATCATTAGAAGCTATTCCCCTTCACACATGCTACTGCTGCTTCTGCAGAGTGACGTATGATGGAGTGGAACCTCCTGAGAGGCTATCAGCTCCCTCTGCCAGGGGGGAGGCTTTTGGCTGTTTGGACCATAAGTCATTTCTTCTGAGGAAAGGCAGTGGTCTAAGTCCTGGTAACACTGGTTAGATGGCACTCTTCCATGGGACACCTGTCTCAGTAGAGAAGGAAAACATGTAATGACATCTCATTTGCTGTTAGGACATACTGCTATGCCGTGCTTTTGCTGTAGCTCATGAAACAATGATGATTTAATGTTCAGTGTTGCATGGCTACAGTCCAGTCAAAAGATAGTGAAAGGCATTTATGACTGAAGCCAGCAGTCTGCCATGACCTGTGTCTGGTGGTCAATGAGAGAAGGCAGAAAGCCTTATCCTGAGATGGAGTTGTTTGAGACTTCAGTGTCAGTGAGGAATCTCCACATACTCCATGTGCAGTAAATATCCAGACAGAGAGATGGTCAGGAAGCCTTTTCTTGGGGAATTTCTGCAATTGTATATAAATCTTCTGGCCAGGCCTGGTTTATTTTTACCTTTAATCCTGAAGAATTCCTGTCTGATATTCTAACCTTGCAAAGCCTCATTCCAGTATGCAGGGGATCCTGAGCTTAGCTTTTGACTAAAAACTTCCTTTTAACTCTTTCTCACCTTCTTCTAATTGATTTTCCTTTTAAGATAACACAGCATCGAGGGGAACAATGTGCTGTTTTCCCTTTTCTGTAAAATAGAGAGACTCGAAGTGTAAAGCACCTAATACATGACATTAACTTTGGTAAATGAGCATCTAAGACCCATAAAATTCACCAAAAATGTAAAGATATTATCTTAGGAACTTTTTTTCCCCCAGATTCCCTAATTTGTTTTATTTATTTTACAGTACTAGGAGAGTCACATATATCACTTTTAAGATTAAAAACTCTATAGGTAATTCAATTAATATTTCAGTCAAGAATGTAAGACTGCATAACCAAAACTGTCACAAAACACAACGGAGCCCAAGCTGAGTCTTTTCTATTATGGCAGTGGGAGTTGAGAGTACTCAATTCTCTGTGTTTATATATCAGTTTCCTAATTCCCCAAACCTTAATTAAGCACTGTTCTTGTTGGCACTGACTTACTAATATATTTGGCAAGCTTTTCTGCTTATTATTTCATCAAATTACAAATTTCTCTGCAAAAATGGCAATTTTAATGACATTTTCTTTTTTTTTTTCCCATTAGAAGAATGTAAGCAAGGTATTTGAGCCAGCTTTCTAGAATGTCTTCCCCTTCCCCTCTCCCGAATATCTAGCTGTTTAACTCCAGCTGAAAATATATTTTGGTTTTGGTGATTGTTCTCTCTGTTGACTTGCAAAGTCACTTCTAAATCAGGCTAAGATCATTTTCATATTATTTTTCCTGCTGAGAAAGAAAACTCATTTTTGAGTGTCATCATTTCCCCAGAGACAAAATTGATGAACCATACATCGAGGTGCTGTACTAGAGCCCAGCTGCTCAGCTCAGCTGTGGCAAGCAAAGGATTCTGAACAGCAGAAGCTGCCAACCCTGAAGAATCAACAATCTGAGGATAAACTAAGAAGCAGGAGCTGGACATTGGACACAGAGTGCAATAAAATAAAAGTGAGATGTTTCAGATCAGCACGGTAAGCAAGAGTAGACCTTGGCCTGCCTGATACCTACAGGGACCACTGCTCTCAAAGTTTCCAAGGTGAGATTGAGTTGTAGTCAGGGCCAGGCAGCTTACAAGCAGAGTGTCTCACAGCATCTGTGCTTTTCCGTGCCAGGTCCTCCTAGTGCCAAGGAAAGGTCTTACACAGTTTTAATCTGCTAGTATAGACATAACATCTGTGACCGAATACTCTAGAAGACAATTTCTACAAAAAGTTTGTTTTGGAAGACTCTGATCTTCATAGAGTCTGTTTGTTGGCCCCCAGTTTTTCAGAACTGGGTACATGCTTCATCCTCTAGGCATATTGCTGCTAATGGCAAAGAGCTTGTTCACCGTAGTAGGCTTCTGCCCATAAATAAACACATAGCTGCATAAGCATACATTCATTTGTTCCTGGGTGTAGCACAGTGGGGCTCTAGCCCCAACTTGGGATTGCTGAGTGTAGCTTTAACAGAAATAAATGATGAAAATTATGGATTCTTTCTCAGATGCCCACTGTAGACTTTTTTGAAATCCCACACTTTCACTTATTTAAAACCTTTGACTGCAAATCACCCCCTCTCCAGGAGAACTGACAACCTGTTACAAGCAGGCCTGTATGATGACAGATATGTGATTATATTTAAATAGCTCTGTCATAAAAAGCATTTCCTAGATTGTTTTTTTCTTAGCCTGCTATTTGAAAGGTTGCACTGCATTTTCTACATTCTTAACGAAAATCTTCTCCAGTGCGAAAAAGGAGTTAAAAGCCCTGAATTAAGCCTGTAGGTAGCATTTACCATACAAAATAAATATGTAAAATAAAAAAAATTGATTTATAGTGTGTCTATGAGAGTTTTTCATGGTGGCAAAAAAATGTTCCAGTCTGCTCAAAGTACACATGAATTTGAATCTCACTTCCAAAGAAAGGCTCACGTTGCTAATCTCCCATGTCCTGCTGTTTGAACTCATTAGCTTTGGAGATGATAAGAACATGTTATTATGCAAACTATCAAAGTTTATTTACACAACTTCTTAAAACAAATTCTTTCAGTGGTATGGCCAGGTGGTTGATATCTATTGTCAGAATTTTTTATGCATGCCAGTTCAGTAGTACACATTCTCCATCCTGTAAGCAAGATATTGTCCACTTTACAAAGTTATGTAATCCTAGATCTGAGGGGTTAAATCACTCTCATTTTGAATCTTCTAGAATCCTTCTTTTCCTTTGATATTAAAATCTATGAACACTTTCACAGAGCATGTCCTTCAATAAAGACAATAAAAAAATCAACCTAAGAAACTCTAAGTTGAAAATGAAATTATATATCAAGCAGGAATCTGGCAATGCAGTGCTAGTCTACCATGAAGTCTTTCACCTTTGCAAATTCTGGGAGCATTCTAGTGTGTTCCCAAATTGTCAGGTGAACTCTGTCTTCTAAATATTTTTAAGTGTATTAATCACTTAAGCACTCAGTTCTGGAACTCCCAAATTAGTGTTCCCTTAAATGGATCTAATTTTCTAATGATGGCCATTCAATGCTTTCTGAACAGCAGGCTGTATTTTTCTGCTATCTATAAACTGAGGCAGCAAAGATCACTCATCTCTTTTTTGAGTGTAGAACATATTTTTAATATGCTTGGTTTAACTGCAAGCTCTTTGTAACTGCTGTGCATTCTTAGGCCTTCTGTATTTAAAAAGCTTTGCTTCTGTGTGGGATATAAAACAGAATAAAGTGTATCAGGAAAAATAGGAAATGGAGATACAAATTTATATACAACACAAATACTGGAAGATCTATTATCAGTGATTTTCTTAAGTCTGCTTAGACACCTAGGACAACATTTCCAGAATGGATATGGCTGCAGTTTTTCACATCTGTAGGTCAGCAGTTTGTGGGGGATACTTGAAGAGCTCAGACTCAAACTAAAGGGCACCAACAGTAATGAAATATCTTCCTGTGAACACCAAACTGCTAAGGGCTGATGGAAATCATCACCCCAAATGAGGGTCTTCATGTCACACCTAGACCTCACTGAAGTGGTCGAGATGACAGTGGGAGCTTTGTGCATGTTGAGGACATCACTGATTCATTGCAAAGTGTGGGGAGTGATACGCATGTTTCTATAATCCTTGTATGGGTAGGATGAGCTCATTAGCCTTCTGGCAGTCATCCTAGGAGAAGGACAACTCTGATTCCAAACCCGGGCAGATGGAGCTCGTTTAGCCCTGGAAGGCCTTCCATCTAAGAGGTTAAACCTCCGTCCTAAGGACTTCGCTGCCAGCGTCCAAGCTTGCTAGGCCCTGGCAGATGAACCTTAGGACTAAAGGGTGGGTCCAGCTCTGCGCATGCTGTGTGTCACCTAAAAAAATCCATTGCGCAGGCTCGAGGGTGCTATCTGCTATCCTCTTTTTATTAGCGCGCTTGGAAAAGGCTCTGATGAGGAGCGTGGATGGAGCCCTCCCTGGATCTTCATTCGCGAAGCCTAGCCACGACGACGACGATTCAGTGCACGGGGATCAAGCCTTAACTGGGAGCCCTTGGCATATCAGGGTATTTTGAAAAAAATTAAATACACTTATATCTTAAGTCAAGTTAAAGCAATGTAAGAAGATCAGTTGGACATTTAAGTGAACCCAATTTGAGTGAACCCACACTGCGGAGGCCACAGTTACTTCTATTAATTTGCAATTGCTGTGGACTAGAAGACCACAGCTTCAAGGTGGCAGCAATAAGAGAAGTCGCCTGAATGGTATTGCAAAATCTAGACAAACTCACTAAGAAATTTTCAGCAATTTTTTCACAGAGGAAAAAAAATATGCTAGAAGAATGCCACGTTTAAAAACAACCTTGCACAATGCAAATACTTCACAAGCTCTTCCACATAACCTTGGAATCCCAAAAATTATTTTCACTTCCCTGTCTTTTTTCACATTACTTCTGCTCACAATGACAAGTGCCTCAGAACTGTGTATTGCTTTCCAGTTAAAGCTTGACTTTTACTGCTTTTATTCTTCAACAGGTAACACTGCTAAAATTATACATTAGAGAAGAAAGCAAATGAATCATCCAACTATGAAAGATTTATTTTGAAACTGTAGGAAAAAAATATACCTGGACATGTGGTTTTGGAGTTGATTAAATCACAACATTTGCAAATCCTTAGACCTCAGCGACCCGTGAAGTTGATCTAAAACGCTGACAGAAGTACCACAAGCAAAGTTCACAAAAAAGCATGCAGCAGATGTGCAACAACATCCATGACAGTAAACCCAAGATTTCTGATAGTTCTTCTAGTGTTAAGGAAGACAGAAACACTCACAGAATATTAGAATCATAGAATATCTTGTGTTGTAAGGGACTCATAATATCGTGGGTTTCATTCATATAGAAAACATTTTTAGTTGGGCTATATCTACTATAATTCTGATTATTCACATGAGAAACTAGAACTTTTCTTGGCCAGAAGACTTCTAAGTAGGAAATGAACAAATATTGCCAACCTCATTCCTATTATTGGTGGTGTCAGTCTACTCTCAGTGGTCATGCAGTCACCCTCCAAGAATATGTCATCATAGCTAACTGGCATTAGGCTGACTTGGCATAAAATAGACATACTGAGAAAAGTGGGAAAGAAAAGTGACTTTAAGCAAGTCCTTTCAGAACCGAGCTAAAGCACAATGCTAAAGAGACAATAACAGCCTTTTTTTATATAGTATATTTCATCCTCAGATATGATTACTCTTGAATAGCTGCTGCCACAACTGGGCCTGTTCTGTGGATGAGACTATACCTCTGGCCCAAACCAGAAAGAATGTGCAGAGAGCAAAGATACACAAATTAAATCCATCCAACATGTTCATGACTTTATTTATGTTGGGAAAGTGAAAGGCAGAGTAGCCTTTCTGGACTATTTTGGTAAGCAGAATGATTTAAAAATGTGGCTAGGCAACAGAGTGTACAGACCTTAGTCTGGTCTGCCAGCTCATCTCAGTCATCATCTGCAGCTGTTTGGTTACTATACATCCCTGTGATGAAGGAGTGCTCAAGCAGGGGTGGGCTGTTGGGCCACTGCTGCTGTCCCAGGGGGAAGGGAAGCTAGCACCTCAGTACCATCACCCTCCCAAACACATATGGATGCCTAAATTTAAGTGCAGAGATTTCAGCAGTCAAATATGGAGATAGTGGTTAGGTTCTTCTGGGGTTGGGCACTGGTGGAGTACAAGTAATCTGATTTGTCTACAAGAGTAGACTTACACGCTATCTGAGTAAGCAGTCTGAATTTCACCCTTAAGCAGAAATCCTTATTTCAGTGTTGCCTGAAGTCCTTCTTGAGCTTTTAAATCCTTGTCCTAAACACATATTATCTTGATAAGATACATGATTTAATAACTCTTTTTAAAAAGAAAAAGAAAGAGAAAGAAGAGAAAGAAGAAAGANAGTTCTGTACAGTAAGGTCAAATACTCGGTTCCCTCTCCAAGCTGGAAAACTCAGGATGTAACTGTGTTGGTCCAGCTTTTCTTTGAAGAGTTTTAATCTGATGTCCAAAACAAAGCAGTAAATTAGGTGAACCTGTCATCTGAAATTCAATGTCCTTAGCTGAAACTTGGCATGTAGCTTTGCCAGCTCAGTTATAGATTTATTTTATGACTATTTGGCTTTTTGTTTCTTTCTGTGCCTTTTTCTTTTTTAATCTCCTCTTCCTTTTCTGCCTTAAAATGTACTTTCCATTATAATAGCTGAGCACAGGAAAGCACAACCTTAGTAACTTCTGTAATGTAGCCATTTTACTTAAATATTCTAGACACTGGAGACATTTTCTATTAAACTTACAGATTTCTTTCTTTCTGTCATTGGAACATGCTTTTAAATGTAAATTATTTTGTTTCTGAGGTGCATAGAAATGAATATAATATGGAAATTCACTTTGCTCAAGTGAGGCTAAACAAAGCATTAGAAAAGGTACAAGAGCATATGCTCCTGATCAGTTCAGGGACATCTATTTAATTTTCATTGCTGAGTTCTGTAATTACAGTATAATCAAAGTTAGTTTTTCTCCAGATAGATCATAGTTCAAACACTGAATAACACTGTATTTTGAAGATCTAATTTTTATCAGCACACATTTTAGGAGTCATTTTGCATCAAAGTTAGTACCATATAGCGTAGAACTATCAAGGAAAATTTTATACAGTAATTTTTTCCCTTTTCTTTCTCATCTGGACCCCATACTGATGATATCAACACTTCATTAAGCCCCATTTGCTACTTACTCATAATATTAGAAATATTACATCCTTATTTCACTTGCAGGTCATCTTGAGAGGTGCCTGAAATGGAATGGGAAAAGGTAGCATGAATTGTGACTCCATTCTCCATCCTCAGCTGATGGAGAGCAATTGCCATTACTAGGGATAGTCAAAGCTGCTTAGAACTTTTAAAATTGATGCCCTTTCTCTGGCTTCTGGATTTGCTGGCTTGTTGCTACCAATTCTGAAGAAGCTATTGTTCTCCAGCCCAGAGAGCAATATCTACCCTCTTTTCTTGATCTTGTCATGATTTCTTCTCAAATTTCCATCAATATCAGTAAGGGAAGCAGAAACAGAAAAAAAAATCTAGATGTCAAAACTTTTCTTGGGAGGAAAAATAAGCTAAGGCAGCTTTCTAAAGAAATAGACACTGAAAAGAGTTGGCTTTCTTAAATTCACCTTTAAGTTCTACAGGTCATATGAACACCAGCAACATTTCTCTAGACATTTTATGTATGTGTCCTGTTGGTGACCTGTGTTCCTAATACACCCTCAGAAGAATGACATCATGCATTATCACATGACTAGGGAGTTTGAATCTTGCAGCATCATGCATTTGAAAGGTTTCCTGCAAGTGATATTTAATCTATAATTATAGCTTTATACTCCTCTACTAAGTGAACAAAAATCAGACTGCTCAGTCCTTTCATACTTACAGTAATTTTTAAATGAAGATAGAATCTCAATCTTATTTATGACAGTGAGAATCCAGAATAGCATCACTGAACACAACTGCATTATTAGAACTTTATATAAAGAGTAATCAGTGCAGTAATTATGTGCTTAATCATAGTTTAAATGCAGCTCTCTCTTTCATATCTATTTAAATATCTCTTTAAACATTACTGTATCAAATTTCAGCTGTATCATGGGTATAACTGTCTCAGAAGGATGCTCCTCAGGTACAGAGATACAGAGAGAGAAAATAACTAGCTCACAGAAAGAATTTAACAGAATTAAGAACAGAAACCTCATCTCCTTTCCAACCCATTCTTTTATTATAGCACATTCTTTTTCCTGACCTATGGAACAAAAGAAATATAACCCAATACAGCTGTAAAGTAGCAGCTCCATAAAATTACTGTCCTTTGCACAGCTGGAGTGACTCATTAGCAATGTCAGGGGTTGTTTGTTCTTCTGATCTGCTCATTTACAGAGCTGCATCCAGAAGCCTGTTTACAGAGGACTCCTTCCCTAGGTTTATTATTTCCTGTTAATATAAACACTTTCTCCCTGTAGCTCTTCATTGCTGGGGGCTGATACACTCCAACAGCCACCTGTGTGGTTGTGTCCAGCCAGCATAATCTAGTAATTAGGAACAATCTGACTCTATGTTTTTGCTGTCTCAGTCTTCCTAACAGAAATGTAGGAAAACGCTACCCTTCCTGGGATCCATAGGTGGTGATAGCTCAAAATTGGATTTTGTGACTAAGATGCATCTCTAAATATGTCAGCAAAATGGACATGCTAGCAAACAGAGCTTGGTAGGAGGAGGGAGAGCATCCTCTCCATCACACTTCAACTAAAGTTGGTTAAAATTACATATTACTAGTTTATCACAATTCAGCTCAAGGCTTTAGAAGTGCAAATACTCATGGCCTTTCTCCCTTCTTTCCACTAAAAAGTCCAGACTAGCTATTACATGCTATTTTTATTACTGCTAGATTTGTAGAGTTTTCAGTGGGAAACTTTCAGCAGCACCAAATGGATCTATTTCTCCTTTTACAGCTTTTCTTGCTGTGTATGTGTTTGATACTCCAAAGTTTGAAAATGAGAAAGCAGCCTCCCATTATACCTCAGCATTCCCAGCTGGCAGACTGTTAGAGATGAAAAACCACAAATACTGTACAGAGATTAAAAGGGGGAAATGAAAAGCTGCATCATTTGATTAACCTCTGTGTCTCACATTTGAAAACTAATGATAATGAAGCTTACTTTCATGAAAGGGTGGCAATACTTTTCAGGGCATTTGGGAGCCCAGTCATTTCTTTAGTGCTGAGATTCTCCTATGTAGTTTTTAGTAGTTTACACACAAACTCATGTCTTAACTGGTTTTTAACATCTTTACAAGACAGTAGCTGCAATATAGATCTGAATTCTCACTGTAACTGCTACCTACCACTCTTCTACAACCTTAATGTTGAACAAGCTTGAAATACAAAACTGATGTCTAGATCAACAATATAACTAGGTAATAGCTGAAGTCAAGTCCCTGATTTTCCAGAGACTCTATCCTTTTCCATTTGCTTGTTTTCCCCCTATTCTTTCCATTGAACAGAAAGAATAGGAACTTCCTATTCTTTAAGTTGAACAGAATTGCCTAAAGCAAACTAGTTTACTGATGATGCCCTTTGCATGAATCACCGATGCTCATTAAAGATTCAGAATGCACTTTAGAGCAATCCAAAATGTGGAAAATAGCAAAGTACCAGGGCAATCCCCCTTTAAATTATAGATTGAGAATTAGATTCTGCTCTCAACCATGCAGGTACAAATCCATTAATTTCAGAGCAGCTGCTTCAGGTTGATATTCAAGTGACTGATATCAGAACTCAGCTGGGGAGATAGTTGTTTCCCATTGCTCATGGCAAGTATTAAGTACCCAATAGTGATTTGTAGGACAACTCAAGGTGTCTTCTCTACCATGCTCAATTATAGAATGCTTATTGTGTAAACTATAGGATATTATAGGTCCATTTCTTCATGTTGTAGGAGGATGCATGGGGAATTGATTAATATATCTACCTGTGAGCAGCATGATGAAACATTTTGAAATCTATTTCAATTGTTTCCTCCTAATAACCCATGGGTCCCTCTTGTTTGGTGGAAAAAACATGTGAGGCTCTTGGAAAGTGTTAACCTAATGTGTGTCTGCTTCACTTTGCATTAAATGGATCTGTGCCTCTACTGGAAAATGTTTTATAAATGCACAAATAGAAAAAATATGTCAGACAATAGTTTAGTTCCCTTTTTCTCCACTTCGTGTTTTATTTAGCTTTAGGTTGGAAAGCTTTCCACTTAAAATATTTGTACAAGCTTTGACTGAGTTTTCAGACTTTCTGACAGAGCCCAAAGAAACTCTAGGTAGTTTTTACATGCACAATAACAAATTAAATCTATCATTAAATCTCCCTTTACTGCATCTTTATGGATCAATGAAGCTAAGGGTTTTTTGACCTTTGTAAGGGAAAACAGAAGGACACACTTAAATTGTGCATTGCTGATGAAGGAAGAGATACTATGAAAAAGCTTTGAAACTTACTGGGGCAGATCCTCAGCTGTGGTAAACTGAGAAAATCAGCCACAAGTCAATATTCACATCAAAGGGAGACCTAAGGCATAGACTTTACTGTCACAGCTGAGGAGGTTAAGGCACAGAGTAAAGATGTATGTTGATCATTTTAGATGTAATAAAATCAAGTTACAAATTATTTCCAGGGTTTTACCCCCTGCTCCTCCTGGATTAAAAAATGGCAGTTGGGAAGAAAGATCAGAAGTCCCTTTTTATAAGTTTAGAGCACTTCCTATCACGAGAGTTAGGCTGGGGTGGGGTTCATATTGCAACTTGTAAGTATGTGAAAACCATGATGTTTGTATGCCTTTATACAGCCAGACTGAGAGCTCCTTCATCCTCAGACAACAGAGTCTGTAATTGCAAAATTTGCAGATAGATTTAGATAAATTTGTCTGAGCAACAAAATAACATGAGGATTAAGAATTGACTATAAAATGTGAGCTTTGGTAATAAACCAGAATGTGTGGGAGTTCTGCTCTAAGGTAGCAACATGTACTGAGGCAAGGAGACTCTGAATAAAACGTTCTCAGCATGGTATTAAAAGGAAATTCTTACTAATTTTGGCATAGCTTCACACGCATGTGATAAATAAGAGAACATTCATTTTTCCCTAAGCAGGAAAGCCCTCTGTGTTTTCATTTCAATAGTAATGGAAGTGACACTGTATTAGAGGGCTTTGAGAAGGCAGAGGGAGAGAGCAGAGGTCTATCAGCTACTTTGTGTGTCCATCTGAGATGCTGCTGCCCCTTCTTACTCCAGTTAACAGGAACAGCAATGGTTGGTAATGCACATGCTCTGAAAGCTGCCTGATGCTCTTGTGGCAGTCTGTCCAAGCATGAAGTTCATGGAAATTAATGGAATAGATGCTTACAGCTCTGTTGTCTTCTTGCACAAGACATGTTATGCTCTGAGCTTCAGGCTTCTACTATCAATGGAGGAATTCCAGATAATGTGATTTTAAAGGGAAAAAGATACAAACAGTTTGCTTTCGTGTGCCAGAAACAGGCCTAATTATCTGGAGATTTGCTGGATATGTCTGCAAACCATTATAGGCTGAATGAAATCCTTTTGAAAAGCCAGGTCTTATTCCTCTTTGTTGTTCCTTCCATTTAAACCCCTGATAACCCATACATATTTGTGTTAATTAGGCAAGTGTTCAGCAATCTCTTTGTTCCTTCTTTCTTTTGAGGAAAAAAGCTCAGTTAAGGAGGAGTGTCCCAGGAGACCAACCTGTTCACACCTCCTTTGCTATGAACATCACCATGGCCAATTACAAGAGTCCCACGTTTGAAGAAAAGAAATTACAGCAAAGAAGTAATGGGTTCTAAAAATATCTGTTGCCTTTAATCAAGGGGAAGAGGCTAAGTGACAGGCACATGGAATAGGAAGCACACACAGTACCTGGGTTGTGGGTGATGCAGTGCATTAGCAAGAACTTTGTTAAATGATGGTTCAATTCAGCCTGAAGATTTGTTCAAGCTGCTGTGGATGCTCACATCGCTCATGTTCTCTTTGAGCTTTCCTTTTAAACAGAGCTTTAATTTCTGTCTGGTAATTTGTATTCATGGTGTGTGCATGCCACATCAAAGTGATACTTCCCTGCCAACATTTCTCCAGTGACTCAATCAGCTTTCAAAGAGCTTAACTGAAGTAATTATTCACACCTTTCTGTGTTGCAAAGAAAACCTGAATATCATGGAGAGGGTTCCTTCTCCCCAAGACCTAGCTAGGTAGAAACACTGTAGTTAATGCATGATACAGCATTTCTCCAACTCTACCAGGAAGAAACAAAGCTTGAGAAGCATGACCTGTCCCACTCCATTTCAGTCAGGCATGGATTCCAAAGCTTATCTAAAACTCATCTTCGTCTGTGGGTACTGTGCTGGCCATAGATGTATGGGGCCTTCTGCTCCCACATGATCTCTTCAAGTGTAGNGATTGTGACGGAGCACTGGAACAGGCTGCCCAGGAGGCTGTGGAGTCTCCTTCTCTGGAGACGTTCAAGAGCTGCCTGGACACATTCCCATGTGACCTCGTCTAGGTGATCCTGCTCTGGCAAGGCGGTTGCACTAGATGATCTTTCTAGGTCCCTTCCAACCCCTGACATACTGTGATACTGTGATTATCAAACATGAAGAGCTCATCTGATCATCACTCATGTTTTCTTCACCATTTTTGTCCAGAAAATAAAAAACTGTATAACCAATAACAACATTTCCAAAGCCTGAGGCTGAAAGCAAGCAATACTCCAGCTCAACCTCACATAAGAAATAAACTTGATTTCTGAAGAGCTGTTTCTGTGCTGCCTCTGCTGCTGCCTTTCTCCTCTCCTTCACTCTCCACTGCTGGAACTCATGACTTGCCAGTCCCAGTCCCTCCCGCCTCTCGCAGCTCCCTCCGCGCCAGGGAACTGCTGAGAGCTGCCAAGCAAGCTGCAGGCTCAGCGAAGCTCCTGGCCAGGCTGCCCTGGCTGGAAAATGTTTTCTGTGGGTTCAGCTCAGTATCTGTGATTTAATGCTGTGCTAATATTAAATGTATAACATAGCATAATGTTGTTCTAAACCAAGCAACAGCCTAGGAATACATGTGTGGAAAAAAAAAGACTGGGTTTTTTTTCATTTTCAAGCTGGAGGTAGGTTATAAAGTATGTCTGGGAACAGTTGGTCTCCAGCAGTGACTTATGAACCAGAGACAGAAGTGTCCTGTTTACAACCCTTTGATAGACTATTTCATGAAATAGCTGGAGATTTGCAGGAATAGCAGCTACACTCAACCTGCTTGCTGTTTTCCACATAGTCAGGGAGAGCTGGAAAGACTGACCATGAGAAACCACTGTTGATTTAATACAATGTCTTCCATTTCTATTGCTAAATAGAAATTTGGGGCATGAAGATGACATTGTATTTTAGAAGACTTATCATCTTGATGAGCATCTGCAGAACAGACTATTTATCTCAGAAATCAAGTTAGGATGGACCTGTGCCCATCTCTCCATTTATATCCCCATTTAAGTTCCAAAGAGGTTCTTATATCAGAAGAGGCAGGTTTTCCCTCTTTTTCTCCTACCTTACAGAAAATAAGTTACAAAGAAGGTCAACATAAGGATTGAGAAATCAGAGTAAATCTGAGATACTTTCCTGAAATATAAGTTTGCTCTTGAATTACTCTGTGTATAAGCAGTGTTTAAACTAAGGTTCCTGTTAGGCCTTTTAGAGAAAATAATGGGATTTCACAAGCTTTGGAGCTTGTGCACTCCCAGATTTCTAGAATTTGATAAATGGTAGAAGTGAGACCTATTCCTGGATCTATAGATCTGGATTTGAGTCTGCTTTTACATCAGCCACCAGCCAAAGTTCGTGCTACTTAGTGGTCTGGTTCAGGCTTGTCTGTGATCCAAGCATTAGGAAAGAGCACACTCTTCTCTGGAAAGAAGACATCAAAGAGACTCCTTTGGTTTCTGCTGGAGAAAGCCACACAGTCAAGTAACCACAAACTGTTAACTCACTCTGATTTAATTCCTTTGCTTAGAAAAGCAGCTTTGAACCATGTAAATGCTTACAATAGTGGGCACTAGCCATGCTTTATTATTCATTTTAAGTACAAGATATTAATTATAGGGCATCCCAGATTTCCTATCACTTCTGTACTCACTAAAATGTGACATGCATACATGCCAGCCAGCCTGACTGACTCCTGAGGATTTCCCTGGCCACGGTCGGCTCCACTCCACTGCCCTGAACTGATCTATGCTCCAGCTCAAATCTGTGCTGCAGCACACATCCAAAACTGGGATGTCAGACTGATAGAGGGTCAAGTGCCAAAGCTGATCCTACCTGACCTCCACTGGACCCAGAAAACAGAGATAAACATCCTCCAGGTTTTATGCTAAACTTGCTAGATCGAGTGTTGGTAATGACTCAACAGCACTGTCAATCTAAATCCTACTCGGGTTGAACCTTAATTCAAGTAATTCAGGGATGTGTACAGGAAGAAAATTTATTTGGTCAAAATCAACCTGTCAGGCCAATGGTGATGCTAAAATTTAAGAGCCACTGATTTCTAGAATCCTACTACACTGCTTGTCTAATATGTATATGGCAAACAATATGTTGTATATGTGTTCATGTACACACACACAATATATGCAATCTCCTTAGTTATAAAACTATGAAATAATATATAAAGTTGCTGTTAGAACCACCACTCCCCTGATATTTTTCAGAGCTCATTTAGAAATCTAACAGAGATGATATTATGTTGTTTTAGAATTGTTTTCACATTGCTGAATAAAATGAAATGCAATGTATTCCACACACAGGATTATTTCCTTATATTTATATTAAATAACACCATACTGACTGATTCGCTGAGTAAGCTACTGTGACCTCTTCACGCATTGCGTTTCTCAGATGCATAAAAGATTACTAAGCCGAATTGTTGCTATTCAGTCCCTATAGGGAGGACTGATAGAACAGAGTATCTTTTTTGCTTTGAAACAGGTAAAAAGAAAGGTATTGATTTTATAGATACTGTCATGTTGTGGTCTTTCATCTATTGGGTAATTGGAACATAAAGAAACCACTGCCTGCTATACAATACAACGCAAGACAAAAGCTTTTCAAAAATGATGTCAAAACCATAAAGGAGGAAAGAGACCTCCTGGTCTCTATTTAACATAGGTAAATAACTCTCTGAATCCCTAAATAAGGTAGGTAAAAATGACCGAGTTGATGGCTTTGTTCATAAAGGTCCAGGTCAACCCACCACACTAGCTTAGAGATGGAGACTGATACGTTTTGTCACTGGGTTACCTGACACAAAGCAAGGGCCAAATTCAGTGACACTGCAAACTCTTTCTGGTGCTTGAATGAAGATTTTGTGGATAAAGTGCTTGGTTTGTTTAGTGACAACATGGATTAGAATTGTGCTAAAAATTTTTCGTCTTTCTAAGCCATTTTACTTCGGTTTCCTCAAGCAAAATGATCTAAGACTGGCAAGGGTGTGTTTTTGCCGTAGTCATTGGAAAGGCTTGTTGCTGCTGTCTGTCCCTGCTCAGCCTTTGCAGACCTTAACCTCTGCTCATGTTCTGTAACACTATTGATGCCCTTTACTCTGTAGGAAAATATAATAGGTTTTTGCCAAGTGTATCCCAACTCCTAAAAAGTCAGAGGAAAAATGGTTTAATTTGGGAAAAAATGAAGCAGAAATGCTTCAGGAACATAAACATTTCATATTTCATTCCCCTTCAAGCTCTACTTTTTGAAGAATTCAGTTAATGTAATAGTCATTTTTGAGTCATTTAGTTTTAAATGCAAAATAGCCTTTTCAAAAGGAAAAATTTCATTTGGAAAACATCAAAATAAAAAATGGTTCACTGTTTCCAAGAGGAAACATTTCATTTAAAAAACTGTCAAGGAAAATGTGTTTACATTTAAGAAGTCCTTGATCAGTTTTTCAGCCATAAGGTATGACCTAATTTAACATAAATTACAGTCCCCCTAAAATCATCTTATCCAGAAATAGCTACTGACTGTCTGATATCTCAATCACCATCCTCATGAAACAAGATAGCTGGAAAACTTCATATCTTTCCCAACTTTAAACCAAAAGTAAAAGCAGACTGTCACTGCACCAAGTGCTATTTCTTCTGGATTTTTCCCCCTCCTCATAAGCCTTTGTAAGCACTGCACTGTGCACTCAGAGCAAGTATCTGCCACCACTTATGTCTCTCTGCCACCAGGGCTTAGATGTGCAAATTCAGCGTCTCACACCTCCAGCAGGCTGTAGCATGAAGAAGGAAATTGGTTAGTGGAAGAGCGTTGTATTAACAGTCAAGGAGGCACAAACCTGTTGCTATTAGACCTGGCTAGGACTACTTGCCAGTGCAAGATTCATTCATCTGTTTGTAGCTCTGTTTGCCTCAGGGACTGCTTGTAGGAGGTGATAGGGCAGTTGAGTTTTGCTGCCCATTCTTCCTTCAGCCCCTCTGCTAAAAGTACACTATGTTTGATAAAGTGTTCTGCAATACAGACAGATGACCATTAAGAATTAGTGTAAATTCAACAAGGTTTTAATGACTGGTTTGCAGCTTCAGACAAAACCAACTGTTGATCATAAGGAAGCAGGATGGCATTCAAACAGCTGTCCTGACAGCACAGATTTTGGGTAATGCCAGTCTTGTTTCCCATATATGACTTTATGGCTACCAAGTGCCTTCCTTCTTAATATAACTAAAGGCACCTGCTGTTTGACTGTTGCTGGAGGGGCAGGGTAAGGATAAGTAAGTAAGTATCACGGCAAAATGTACTCTGAGGACAAGCAACACTGCTTCTTTCCCTCTGAGGATCAATTTTTCAGTTTAAATAACTCCAAACTTGTTGGGTTTTTTGGTTGTTTGTTTTTTTTTAACTGGCAAGTATCTCAAAATGCAGATGAGAGCTGCTCATTCTGATCCCCAACACAATCAGTGCCTTGCTGGGGGGGCTGTGTAGGCAGACACAGCATCACTTCTGTAAATTTCTCATTAAGAAACAGCTAGATGTACCAGGTCAGCTTGAAATGCAAATTATGTTAGTGTGATTCACAGACATTGGTGACAGTTTTCTCCCAGCTCATCCTAGGTCTTCCCACTTGCTCAACTGGGATAAATTTACTGCAAAGATACTCAAAGTGAGCTATTTTCACCTGAAGACTTCAGAGCTAAATAAAAGCTTTCCAGATATGTGATGCCCAAAATGAGAAGGGATTTTAGAGGAATAAGTTGAATCTACTGAGCACTTGGCTTTATACCTAACCCTACCATCACTGCAGAGTCTACCATTTGTCCTCCTCTTTTCCTTCATCTGTCTAGTGTATGTAGGTGCTAAGAACTCCAAGACGAAGGACTAGTTGAACGGCTCTAAGCATGGTACCAGCACAGTGGGATCTCATCTTCATTAGTCTAGCAATAACCCTGCAGTGACTAAGGAGTAAAGTACAAAAAGTGAGCAAACAAAGACTGTGCATTTTACAATGGTGAAGTACTGGAAAATACAACGGGAGCTGAGTTTTAGCTTTATTAAAGTAATTTAAGAAAAAGTATTCAGACAGGAACATTAGAAAGGTAAGTAGTAGCTGGGGACTGTATGAAGGTCAGGAACAGTGAGTCTACAGCTCTATGCCCTTATTTTGCACAGCAATGAAATGCATGTTCTCTGGGATGTTTACTCACAATAGCTAAAATATTTTGTTTAACAAACTGATCAGATGTTGGATAAGCATAAAAGAGAGGATGGGACTGGGACAAAAAAGAATGAAATGAAAGGCTGCAAAGAGAAGGCTATTTTTTCAGCAACACCTGATTGTGCCAGCCAGGTGTTGTTTGATTTAGGCACTTGATATTTACTTCATATTTACTTGGCCATCCTGGTTTGAGTTATGACCCTAAACAACAAGGTATTCCATTCCATATATGTCATATTCAGTATAAACTGAGGGTCAGTTACTGAACTTAGGCCTTTAGGAGTTGGAGCAGAGATAGAGCTCATGGGGGTTGCTCTTGGGCTCTGTGCAGCTGCAGTGTCTGCTACTGAAAAGGCATGCACTCTATGAGTGGAGGTGGCTGCCTGACACACACATACATGGTGTTTAATCTGACACCATACAAGAAAGAAAATGAATAAAATACAGGAAAATGAATAACAAATTCAATTATAAGGATAATAACATGATTGTTTGCATGTCATACTTACATGTGCTAGCCTTACAATTTAAGGGAATCTCAGAATTTGGTGGAGTCAGATTGGCATAATGAGGAGAACTGAAAGTAGACTCATAGTGACAGCCGTAGTTCCTAGAGGCATTCACTGACCAATGCAATATAAATCAGTGATGAACACCTTAACAAAGCAGTGAAGATCACACAGCACCAGTAATGGATAAATCCCAGATAAACCATTAGAAAGAATAAACAATAACACAACAGCTGAGTTGAAAGGGAGAACTGCAAGATATAACTCTGAAAATTAATCTAGAAGGATGCACAGTATTATTGCTTTCAGCAACAGCATCATGATGTAAGCAGTTTGTTTTAATTTCCAATCATTAAAGACTCTTGGAGAAAAAGTTTGGATACTCTCTCAACTGAACAAATTGGAAATATTATGGGCAAACTATCAAAAGTCTCAAGTCCCATGTCAGGCACCAATTAACTGTCAAGGGTTAGGGCCGGGCTGACCACTAAGCCAGTGACACATGTTCTCTGTTTCTCCCTTTTCCCCCCACTCCAGAAAGGAAAAAGGGAATTAGCAGAAAGAGAGATTTGTGGATTAGAAATGAAAACTTAAACTACTTTAATGAAAATAATAACAATAAAACGAAACACATACAAAACCTCAAAGACCCCTTGATAGCAACTACCTCACCATCAGAATCTGTGGTAGAAGGACTCAGCAGCAGGCAAGAATCAGACTCAGGGGCTGGATACTAGAATTGGATTCAGGAACTCCTGGATTTAGACTGAAGGAAAAATGGACAGAATCTCACAACTGCAGAGCTCGTCTTCTGCTATTTACAAGGAGAGTCACCACTCCACCTCAGATGGCTTAGGTGCTCAACCTTCAGGAAGGGTAGAAGCTTAAACCTCTCCTTTTATGTATTTGCTGTTAATTAGGTGCTAAATAGCCTAATCATGCAACTGCTTAGCTTGAGTCTCAGGCTTGTTGTAAAACACCCCAAGGTCCAAGTTTGGTGTGGGAGTTTTAGGAACTGACCTTCAGTTTTACACTGAATATGACATGCATACCTTGTGGGTCAGTTTAGGGTCATAAATCAAACCAGGACATTTGCTAGAGGTAGAAGAACAGTATCATACCTGTTTCTGTTTGAAGTTGTAAGTTATGAAACCACAAATTCCACAGAAGACTCACAGATAAGCAGACTTTGCTACCACCTCAAAAGAGTGATGCAATTTTCATGAGGAACAGCAATTCCACAGTACATTAACAAAAAGTAAATGAAAAAAATGAAAAAGAAAAGTTCAGCTATACATGGCAGATACAGACAAGCCATTGTAGTTATGCCTGAACAGTGTTTCTATCTGTAGATATACTTATGTAGAGCAATTCAGATAGCAGGAACATGGAGACATTAGAGATCCTTGAATGAAAATGCCTTTTCAAAGTTCTTGGAGTTTTCTATCACATAAATGTTGATTCAAAGTGAAGTAATTTTCATAATAACCTCCAAGAAGTAAAAAGAGAAGGGTATATTGTATATTTTAAACCCACTAAAAATGTCAGATAGATATTTAGTCTTTTCCTGGAGATTTCTGAAGTAGTTCAGTTGTTCTTTTTCATGTGTGGATGTAGTTCTCCTTCTAAGAGAGAAACAGATGCTTCCTCCTTACCTAAGGATAAAGCTCTTTATGTAGTCTCATTCTCACAGATGAAGTAATTTGCAACTCATTGTCTTTTTAGAGGATTATTGCCACCAAACTTAACTTGATTTAAAACATTCTTCAAATTAAAATGTAATAAAAGTGTCTTTACATCTGACAGCAATATTCCCCACAGAGACCTTGCTGTTCCAGTACCAGGAACAAGGGTACACATTTGGACTGATACTCCTGTTTCACAACTACACTATTCATAGATATGGTGTGCACAGTCTTCTCTGGAGAGCTGTAGCAATGCTCTGGTAATAAAGCTAAGACTGAGGAAAAACCCTGCTGAAATGTCTAATGGTTCTGAGAAGATGTGCATTACATAAGTTGTTTTCTCCAAACCTTTTTCAGACTCTATACTTTTGAATGACTACAGAGATTTATCACATAAGAAAGTTTCCTGGTAATCTACTCAACAAGTTATCACCCTCCTTCAGTATACTATTAGAAATGGATGGTTCACTTTTACTGTTCACTGGCATTTACTGCTCCTGCTGAGAGATTTCTGACAGTCTAGCAATAATACAAGATCCATGTGGAAGTTCAGTTAATGTAAGATAGGGAAATAGCAACTTTTAGCTAGAGAAGCTTAAGTCACAGGTTTTCAGGTTTCAGAGCAATCAGTCTTCATATGACAAACTGCAGATGGAGTCTTCTCCAAAACTGTGAACGAGGCACCTTTCTGGCAAGTCCTGCCATAAACACTCAAGTAATTCATTGATGCTATTCTTGTCTCTTGGTACGAGTCACCAGGCACATTGGTTACACCTCTGTGCACAGACAAAGGCAAAGGAGGAGGAATACTGAACACTGTGCATGGTTAAACTTAGCAAAAGGCTTTACTTCAGGCTGTTACTCACAATGACATCTTTACTTTGTCAGCAGTGTTGGGAGGTACATCCAGTCTTTTGTGGCATCCCTGAAGATGCAAAACAAGTGACCACACCTGCCAGTGCTGGTTTGCCTGTGTGACTCTATATCATTCTTTAACCAATTTTGGCATGCAAGGAAGCGCCTCATTTGCACCCATGTGGAACAATGGCATTTTGGACACCAGCCTTTTGAGATTGATGGGAGATGTAGCATCCTATACATTGTCACATGAAATGACACGTGTTGTCACAGGACTGTCAGTCACTTTCAGTGATCTGGTTCTTGCTCAATATCAGAGGTAGGTAGCTTTTTGGTCTCTCTTCCTTGGGCCTCTGACTCACCATTTTCAGACAACTGGGCTCTTCAGGTTGAGTGAGAATGTGAAGTGACTTTGACTCCCATCATCTTTTAGAATAAAAAGGAAGAAGTACAGTGTATGATTCCAACAGGATTTGTGAATTAGAAGTGTCTTTTAACACCTGCAATAACCACAAGATAGTTTCCTAGGGAACTGTTATATCTCCTTCCTCACATTAAACAGTGGCTGCATTTTGCCTCACTAAGAGAACAAGTATCACTGTATTTCTTACAAGAGCACAAGAGGTTTTCAGGTTCTGTGTGCAATGTTTATCATTACTAAATATAGATATGAAAAGCACCCATCTATTTCATGGTATTTAAAACACAATGGCTCTTCAGCCTCTTCAGCTTTCCTCCTATTTCAAGTGGGAAAAATATATTCAGTCTGCTTTGTGCCTGTTGCCTCAGAAAGCAGTATGTGCCTACAGTAAAATCATAAATGCTTGGTAGCCTGAACCTTTATAAATATTGTCCATTTGCCCTCTGCAAAAGTGATTACTTCATTAGCCCAAGATATACAGCTAAAATAAACATGATATACAGTGAGGTTGGTCTGATTTCAGCTGGATTCTCAGCCTGTAGGGTCCCTTTTACTCTGGGAAACATAAGATATTCTTTTCTGTTTGCAGAGCTAGTGATAACTTACTCAATAGAGTACAGAAGACTTACATTGAACTTGATTTCAAAACATTGCTTAATCTTGGGGCACTATCTAGAATGGTCTCTGTTTCAGCTGAGGTTCAAGTTCATGTCCCTTTGATGCTGTAAATGGAGCATACCGGAGTGGCTGACGCAGTATAAAACCTACTGAGTGCTTTTATAGGAACAAATGAACAAATTATCTGAGGGTTGGCATGCTCTGCTCTACTTGCTGAAAATTCAGAGGTAATGACTTTAAAAGCTGTTTTGTGTTTTCTTTTGTGCCCTAGAACTTCATTCACTTGTGTTGTCATTCTTGTTTCTTCTGCTGATCTATAACATCTGGTTATCTCAGCAGTTGATAGACAAATGGACTACAAGACAGACTCAAAGGAGAAACAGGATGAAATCTCTTGTGTCAGTGTTGATCTCCATCACAGCAATTCACATGGTATTTGAAGTGAACATTATCCATGGGATATAGTCCTGAATGATCTGTTCCTGCTTGAGCAGGGGGATTGGACAAGATGACCTCCAGAGGTCCCTTCCAACCTCAACTATTCTGCGATGTCCACCTTCCCCTAAGAATCAGACTTGTGCTTATTCTACTATAACGAAAAGTAGCAAAATTGCTGTATCAGATATATTCATGTTCTCCTTCATCAATAAATGCTGGGTAAATAATAAAGTGGGTGAATTTTAAAATTATATTGAAAAAAACATAGAAGGAAAATTAATGGTATCTCTGTAGTTCTTAATCTCTTCCAATCATTCATTGGATCAGTTGAGGGTTGTTTTCTTCTCTTTCCAGTTATGGCACTTTTTTTTAATTACAGTAGGAAACTGCTTTTAATACTTCAGGATTTGTTTTTTTCTGATTATAGTCTTATTTTTCTTACCATATTTTTACATGCTATCCTTTCCCGGTAAAGGAAAAGGAATATTAAACCTTTCTCTGTTCACTGCCAGTGTCAGTACAACTACGGCATGATTACATCCACAGTGCCAGTCAAGCAGATAAAAGAGTTGTTCAGCATGAGACTCTCTATTCCAAGGCTGGTTGCTTTGATACCTGCTTTTCTGTTCCTCTAAAGCTTCCTGTGTTGCATCTTCAGATCTTTTTAGGCTCTGTTTCTTCTCATAGATCATATTCAGCATTGCACATATTGTCTTCATCCAGGAAATACAGCACTACTCAACAAGCTTCTGAAATACTTATGTGCCCATTTACAGTAGGTAGTGCTTCTGGAGGGATAATTTTCCCACATACAAAACATCCTAGTGACAGGGAAAAAAATTGCATCAAATATCAAGGAGGTGTTGAATTTTCAGCAATTGCTGTGCTTCTAATGCTAAGAAGCTAAAGGTTTCCCAGGTACAGCAAGGAAATATTTGTCACCCTCTGGAGAATTTTCCAATAAGCAATTGGTTATATACAATTACAATGCTGTGGGAGGACTAAATCACAAATTTGCTGTAAATTCTCTCTTAAAGACAGCATGTAAAATTCTCTCTGAAAGGCAAGATGTGCTGTGTAGAGGGCTGAAGTATTAGAATCCTTGATGAATTTATCTCGTTCTCATTAATAAAGTGATTTCTGTCATGTATCATCTAATTATAAATGGCTTAATTTTGTACAATTTCAAAGTATTTTTTCTGTCAAGTAAGAAAATTCCTATGGCTGAAAAGAGTATCACAGGCCAAGGCACATATGTTGCAAAGATACAGACGATAACCTAGATGCATGGCAGAGTCCTCAAAGATAAGAATCCTGCCTTTCCCTTCCAAGACAAGTCATGTAGCTGTTTTGTGGTCGACTGCCTTTGGATTTCATTGCTGCACCATTAAAAAAAACCCATGCTATCCCAGAAGAATCAATAATATCTGGACTAGGGAACTGAATGCTGAATTGTGGAGTCCATACTCACCCCATCTGGATTCCTTGGGCCATCCAGAACAGTAACTTCATTCCTCTACATCTTAATTCTCCTTGCAAAGAAGAGAAAACAATTCCCTGAGAGGGATCAGAGAATATTTATAGGAGGTTTTCAGATGTTTATAATAGGAAGACTGTCTACTGACACATCCAGAAGAAGTGTCCAGAGAACCTTAAAGAAGCAAATTCAGCTGCAGCCCTCAGAAAGGCCATCTACAGAGAATCTCTTTATGATCCAAATGCCTGCTTAAATAACAAAGAAAGCTTCAGCCCCTGGTTTCTTTCTATTCTGGAGTAAAATGCAGTGCTAGAAGAATAACATCTGTTGCTGTAAGGGTGTGTTACTTTTTATGTGTCAGTGTAGGGCTTTTTATGGAGAGGGTTAAGGAGACTAGAGGGAGCTTCTTAAATTATAATGAGCAATCCAGACAATATCAATTTGGGGTTATTTTCTACTCCTTTCTGCTCCTTAATGCCTAAGCTCTGCTGCTGATCTTTGCAGCAGGCAGATGCCAACATAAATTCTGCTCATTTTTCCTTCTTTATATGATTTTTTTTTTATATGATTTCCTTCATATGATTTTCTGACATACCAGAAAATGTCATCAACTCAGCAGATACAACATTACTAGTGCTGCCACAGAGCTGAGAACTTGCCCTGGTAGGATTACACAGCTGCTTGGATTGGCTAGTCTGTCAGCCTGCTTGACAAATTAATTTTCTTTTGATTGGTTAAAGGTGATTGCCTTTTAAAAGCTTGGCTGAAGAAGTTTGTCCTTATTAATATTATCATTGGAGGAACACTAAGTGAAATGGTGAAGGAAATGGGAAATCTGGTGATCTTAGAGCATTTGGGGTATTCAGTTTACCATTTTAAACACTCATCAGAGATTGATCAAAGAGGAGAAAAAATAAACCTCAGACAAAAACTGCCCAGCAAATCCTGCTTTGTCTAGTACAAATCTGAAGAAACTAGACTTCTGGCACCTTAGATGGCACAAGGTTTACATTGAAGAAGTGGAGGATTTGGCTGTTTGTTCCTAGGGATTTGTGTGTATAAACCAATACAAGTGTATTTGCATGGTTTCTTGAACTGGAGCCTTAAATCTCAAAACTTCACATCCTGTCAGTCTGGCTTGGTACTAATCTTTTGGTAGTACAGAATTTACAAGGAAGTTACTTCTGCCTCCTGGTAAGGTCTCACAGAGAGCCACAGTCTGAGGTGACATTGTGTCAACATGAGAGTTGATATGCTCGAGCATCTTGGGGTTATACAGGACTGGTATGGCCTGAGGTGGTGGTGTTTATCCACACACAGGTCCAGTATCCCACCCTTAGCTGAAATTGCAGCTTGTTGTGATGAATTCTCACCTATTAAATGTGTCAGCAATGTGTGTGAAAATCTATGTTGAAGTTGCCTCAGGTCTACGCCTCTGGAGAGCAGAAGTCATCTGACATGACAGCACGACTCAGTAATAATTTGAGGGGGGTGGGGGCAGGGGAGAGAAGCTGTCAAAAGCTTATGTTGACTGCAAGGATTGCACTGTGTACCTTCATATGATTTTAGTTGTGATTAACGGTAACTTAGAAATACCATGAAGCCAACTACAATTAAAGGAAAGAGAAGAAAGGTTCCACATTGTGAACGAGAAATGGAACATGAATACTCTCAATGTCAAGTAACCACAGATGAGACCAAAATTCTTTATTCTACATGCATAAGTACAAACACATTTTCCACATATATTTAATCATGCATTCACAGGAATAGAACAGACTAGACTAGACTGGACCTACAACTGCCTGACCAATTCAGATCTGACCCAGTTAAAACATGTTTTTAAGGGTATTGTCCAAATGCCTCTTAAACACTGGCAGGCTCGTCTGGAAGCCTATTCCAGTGTTTGACCACCCACTCAATAAATAAATGCTTCATGTTGTCCAGTCTAAACCTCCCCTGGCACAGCTTTCAGCCATAAGGGAGTGAAGTGGCTTCAGATCATCCTCCTGTGATCTTTTGCTGCTCTGCAATGACTGTTCTGTGGGTTAGCTGGATCTAAATAGCAAAGATACCTTTGAAACCTTTACAGATGGTGCAGCAGTTGTCAGCTGTTAGATCTAAAGATTGGGTGAGTTAATAAAAAGCTTATCTGAGTAGTGGTAAGTGGGTGAGAAGCAAGCAGTGATCTAGGGATTTGGCACAAGAACCATACAATGCAAGGCCACAGCATCAGTCATGATAGTTCTCATATTGAATTAGCCTTCCACCATACCCCCTCACTCACTGTAGACCAGGCTGAAGACTCTCATGAAGAGATGCATTCCAAGTTAGAAACAGAGTTATGACTCCTGGGTGGTACTCTGCCTTTCAGACCACTTTGAATCCAGCCCTAGGTTCCCCAGCTTCACCCTCTTGCAGCAGAAGAGCTGAGTTATATGGCAGGCATTGTGCCCATGCGCTGAGCTGTGTGACCCAGGTTGCTACAGACCAACTGCCAAGCTCTCAAGCATCTGTTTGCATGCAAAAGTCAGCAGAGAGGGTCCCAGGTTGCAAGAAGAATCAATGTGATGGGAACAGCTCCCTGCAATGTTATGAGCTCTGTTATAGCCCATCCTTAGGATATAAAGTTTGCCATGTACTTCAGCATGAAAAGCATGTGAGGATTTGACACACTCATACTAACATTTTTTACAGTTGTGGAAGGATATTGGTTTTTGGTTCTAACTTCTTGTGGTTTGCAGTTTAAAAATCATGATTGCAATATTATTGTGCAGGGTAGGTGTATTAGCATGTTACTCTACACAGATATTCTGATTTGTTTGAAGGAGCCTTCTGGAATTCTGCATATTTTTTAAATGGTGCCCAGTGATACAGTGAAGCTTTACAAAATAGTCATTAAGGAAATAAGTGATGTTTTAACTTTGCAGAATGTAAAATCCGTGCCATCAATTACAGATTAGGTATAGTGAATAATGACTAGCTAATGAAAAGCAAAACTGCAAATTAACTTTTTTTGCAGTGGGAGGAGGTGTGGCAAAGACCAAAGGCATCTTCCTGACACCTCATAGGATTTCCTGCCTTGCTTTCTGTTTCTGTGCTCTTCAAAGGATTTTGCCAATTCCAAAAAGCTGTGTGGGCCACAGCCACTTGGGATTCTAATTAAGGCTTCTGAATTATGTTCTAATTTCATTTCAGTGTTGCAAGGGTGGAAATAATTCAGCTTTCTAGACTAACTGCAGCACTGTTCCAAAGACTCAAAACCCTCAGTTGGCAGGTATGGAATCAGCCCTGTCACTCTCCTACATTCAAACTGCACTCAAGTGTAAGGACATTTGTGTTCCTCCAGCACTTCTTTAGAACAAACAGCAAAGAAAGAGCCAGAACAGGTTTCCCACTCCCTGCCTTCATACTCATCTAGTTCCCAGGGTGGAACTGAACAGATGCAGCTTCTGGCTCACAGCATCTCCATGGCCAGCCAGGATTGCATTTGAGCTGCTGTTTGCAACTTCTGGAGCAGTGTGAGATATACAGACTTCATTTTTCACCAGCAGCTGGGTGCTTTTATAAATAGAACTGGATAAGAGAAACACGCTTGCTTCTTTTCAAAGATCCTGCAAGTTGACAGGGCTACGTTTCTATTGCACAATTCAGAAATTCAACAGAAATCACAAAAGTGTTCCAAAGTAGACTTGTATTCTCCTCTCACAAAAAAAAGGTGATTTCACCGTAAGTATAGACATCACATAGACAAAATGTGATATATTACCTCTCACTTTCTCCACGTCAAAAGTATGACTTAAAGTATTTTTTAAAACTGCATATTTTATCTTTATAGATTATGTTTTCAAGTTTCTCTACAATCTTGAAAGTTAGATAAATGATCTTTTGGGGGAAGAGGACTGCTTGGTTTTTACTGTGTTGTGATCGTACTAAGGGTTTCCATCTCTATGTGCCAGCCATACTTTGCTAAGAATGACAGCTCAGTTCAATTCTCCTCTTGTTTTTAAGTTGACTTAAAGCAGAAAATTCTTTGGGATAGACTTTTTCCTGCATGCTAAAAATGTCTTGCACACAATGCATCAAAATGCAGACTAAGGCTGCCACTTCTCAACCACTAGCCTGTCAGCAAGTGTGATATCCAATTCCTCTCCATGGAAAATCCTGACCAAAAGAATATCCACTATAAAGAACATACTTTATACGTGCTTAGATCTAGAGCTACAGTAGAACTGTCAGGGATTATACTCATTCTACACAGAAACACCTATCTCAAAGTCTTATTCCCTTCTAATGTGACAATTTCTCTATGGCTGACTGTTATTCATTATTCTTAACTTTCTTACATGAATCAAAATATGTGCCATGTATTAACTCTTCCTTAACAGAATGGAGTCATGCAAAATTTGGCATTAGATAGGAAGTGCTGTAGGAATGGAAAATATATAGGTATGTGAGTGTATGTGCATGCATAGGACCTCTGTAGAGGTAGACCTGGAGGTTATCTAAAATAGCTTTCTGCCAAGGCCTGCTTTTTAAACATTCTTTTACCTCCTTTGATAGGACCTGTGATTGTTGCTATTAGATAAACATGGATTCATATAGTTTTGGTTCCTGAAAGAAATTAAAGGTTTAATATTAAGTGAAAAACAACTTTAAGATACCAGAAACAGAAAGCAACCACAAAAGAGAAATCTGTGACTTGGCTGTTTGGTGCTAGTGAAACTTTTACTACCCACATAATCATTAATAAAACCACACACTTCTTCACTTACATAAAGTGCTGTATAAAAGACAGTGTGACCAGAGGTGAGATAACTCATTGACAAAGAGTCTTGAAACTCTGTATTATATTTGGTGGAAGAGTTACCTTAACACTGGCAGTCACCAGCTAGGACTTAGAGTCTTATTCTTCTGGGCTCTATAAAGACCTGGAATAGGAAGAATCTTCCAGACTGTTCTCAAAGTCTTCACAAAGACCACAGGTGGTGGGTTTACCCTATCTCCCATATGAGGGCAGGTATGTATGGCTAGGCTTCCTGAACAAAGATCCAGGGAGGGTTCCACCCACGCTCCTCATCAGCACCTTTTCCAAGTGCGCTAATAAAAAGAGGATAGCGGATAGCACCCTCGAGCCTGCACAATGGATTTTTTTTAGGTGAGACACAGCATGTGTAGAGCTGGACCCACCCTTTAGTCCTAAGGTTCATCTGCCAGGGCCTAGCAAGCTTGGACGCTGGCAGCCAAGTCCTTAGGATGGAGGTTTAACCTCTTAGATGGAAGGCCTTCCAGGGCTAAACGAGCTCCATCTGCCCGGGTTTGGAATCAGAGTTGTCCTTCTCCTAGGATGACTGCCAGAAGGCTAATGAGCTCATCCTACCCATACAAGGATTATAGAAACATGGGTATCACTCCCCACACTTTACTGTGGGCAATGAGTTTAATGCTCATGAGTGCAGGTACACCTAGGCTGTCCACCTTGCTATACAACACCATAAGTATCACAGCACCATGGGAAAGAAACTCTGCACCAAAGTCCTTACTAAGACTCTGTATAAATCTCTCTTGGTCTTCTTTGTATCTGTTAGCATTTGTGTCCTATTCCAGTTCCCATTTTAACATCTTTTCGACTTCCTAAATATTTGCTACATTTTGGTGAGCACTCCTTTTCCCAAATTGACAGTACAGTTGTGTTCTACTAAAAGCATCTAACACACTACATGGCACTCAGGGCTAACACCATCTCAGCATCCTCCGCTGTGTGTTACACAGGGGAGACACCTCCACTTACTGCTGTCAGGAAATGTAGAGGATGAATTGCTTTAGGGAGAACAAGCCATTTAAATATAATGGCACCTAAAACAGTTCCTTTTGTCTGTAAACTCTCTGATACCATTTCTGCTATTCCAAGCTGAAATGGATTGTTCTTTTTATCACAGATCAGATTTAAAAAAGCTGGGAAACACAACAGGAAAGTGCCAACTCTATTTTTTTCCCCTTCTCCACACAACCAAGTCCAGAGGTACAGATAAGCTGCAGGAAAAAAAAAAAACAAGGAAAAGAAAAAAAAAAAGAATCAATGATCTGTCATCAAGGGCTCAAAGTAGTTTCCTTTCTAGCTCTGACCCACAGCAGCATTAGTCCCCATGACATCTACAGAGCTCACTGCAGCTGTTCTAAATCTTTCTGGGACTATGGGCTTTGTGTCACACAAACTTTTGCCAATTTTACATATTTCAGTTTCCTCACATCCACTCACAATATGTCACAGAAGATATATTACTTCACTTAGCTATGCCTCACACACTAGGATATCTTTGAATTATCTTTATCCTAAAGGAAATGAAAAGGGAAAGGTCTAGGTCATTGTAATGCCACTGCTGTCTAGAAAGGGCAGCAGCCATTCCTGAAAGGCTTTTCCATTTGAATGGCCTGAGTAGAGTGCAAGTCATTATTGTTCCTATTTCCTCGGATTCAAAAGGCAGAGCAAAGTTTTATGGTAGTAGTTTCCAGATATTTAGGAGGCTTTAACTCCACATGTCCTGGATTTACCTACGATTGCAGAGAGGAAGATTTGCCTATGTTACACATCTTGAGGTTTTGAGATTTCATTATTAAGAATTATAGCAATATTATCCAACACCTGTGTCTGGGAATAAAAACAGTTTCCCAGGTAGCTCTGACCTGTGTCCAGGAAAAAGCCAACTCCTTAACTAACTGGGCAATGAAAATAAGTTGACCTGACCATGCCCCTTACAAGAGAAACAATGCTGGATTTTGCCCACTTGGTAATATGTTAACAGAGATTTTTTTCCTAGCAAGTGGCAAATGACCATGGTATTCACCATGAAAGTAAGCCTCTTTTCCATAAAGCTGAGAAATAATGAACTTAATTTCTTAACAGTTCAAAGACAGCACAGGTGAACCAGCCTATGGTAATCAGGAACAAAATCAGAGGAATACAGCAGCAATCTTCATACAGTTTCTGTGCATGACATTCTGACTTTTCCATAAAGCATCTTGACTAAATAAGAATCTGGCCTTTTGTTTATGAAGCTTGATGATACAACACTGGCATCTTAAATAAAAAGCACTAACTCATCAGATCATTAATACCTTTCACTTTTGTAAAAACCATGGGTGAAAACTCCAAACAGAACTTAGGGCAAAGTTCATTAAGCTGGCAACAATCCTGGAAATATGAGCCAGGAGCTTAAACCCAGACTCCAGTGAATTCTGTTTATCTATGTTGTTACCTAAAATGGTCAGAGATGGAAAACAACAACAGACACCACTGCAGGTTAAGTCTCTCTATTTTGAGTTCCTTCTGCATTTACCAAAAGAAAAAAGTGCATTAGCAAAGGAAATGTCTATGGTCCATGTTCAAAAGCATAATCTGTAATTCTCCTCTTCAACAGAGAGCAGCTTGAACTTTGGACATATAAGTTAACTCATTTTCCCCTTTTTCAAGATTTTGTGTTCTCCGTGCAGAGGTGAAGGCTTCTCTAGTTTGTTTCATAGTTTTCTGACGTTCTTTATGACAAAAATCCTGAGAGTCCAGGAGCATGTACAGAATGCTACTCAACACTGAAGCTGTTGAAACCTTCATACAAATCTTAATGCACTCTAGTTATACCCTTCTTGCAGTTGCTGCAAGTCGTGTAAGTTTTTTCATTCCCATCTTTAGCAGATGCCTTACTACTCCTTGCCTGTGGCAGCATAGCATAAATCACACAGGTCAAATTCCCTGCTAATGTAAATTGGTGCTGCTCTAGGCATCCCCAGGGAGCCTCACCCTTTTATACTAGCAAGTAACTGACACCAGAAATGTTTGTGTGTGTACATGTGTATGGGAGCCTCACCCTTTTATACTAGCAAGTAACTGACACCAGAAATGTTTGTGTGTGTACATGTGTATGTTGCAAAACAAAAACTACCAAAATTCAGGTTCTCATGTTCTGTTCCCTGCAAACACCATGGAAGCTCCCAGCAGTGCTGAAGTCCTGTGTCCATGTAGGGCACTACATGATGCTATAACAGCTACAAAGAGCTAACACATAATAGATGAATAGCTAATAGCTATAAATGGCTTAAAATTTTGTCTGAAGGAGGAGACAGTTTTATGCCATTTTAGTATCCATTAAGCCACAAACAGCTGTTGAACTTTTTTTCTACTCAAATATACAGTTTAATAAGCTTCTTTTAGTACTATGGTGATATTTCTGTGGCAAAGAAGAATCACATTTCTTAAACTAAGAAATCTATGAAAATGGTTTTAATAATTAGATGAGTATGAACTTGCTAATAAAGATATGGGCTACTGAGAGTTTAATGTCTCCTTTCCTGGGACTGGGAAAATGAAGTCAATTGAACACCAAGGAGAGATTCACTGGCTACTGAAAAATTACTAGTATAGCTAAACCAGCCTGTGGGTAGTCTTCTTGCAGATGTCCCTGAAATGATTCAGTCAAGCAAACAGCAGACTTTGAGTTGCAGGTTCAAGCTGGCCACAAATCAGTTTCAACTACAACAGCAACCTCTGACAGGTACTCTAGTGGTGCACATATTTATGCAGTAGCACCCAGGATCTGTAGTACAGCTGGTGTAGGTGATTGTCATGGACTATACACCATAGCCCAAGCTCACACTGTGACCATACCTACCGAATACACACAGAGATCCAATATCCCTTTCCATTCTAAAGCATCCAGGTCCAGAAAGTTTCTATACAGTGGCTCCTGTCTTCTGCTGCTACTATGTCAATTGATATAGGCCATAGGCAATAATATTGATAAGGTGCCAACTGGGAAATAGTAGATTAACCAAATTGTCCCAGCAGGCCACATGCAGGAGGAGCTCCTCATGATGGGACTTGGCAAAGTATCAGAAGATCTGCCAGCAACGCAAATGTTTTGTTAATTTGTCTCAGTTGTGCTGAACTGTCCACAAATAACAAACCACAATAAATGGTGAAAGCTGAAATTTTTCATGTTGGCAACTCTAGCCAGAACATTAGGTTTCCAGTTGGAAATGGCTTTTCATTTAGAAATTTCATTCCTCTTTATTCGGGAAAATAGATGCTCGAACATCCCACGATGCTTGAACCTGAAATGAGACTTTTTTTCTTTACATCAGATTCCAGAAACTTGTGGATTGGGGAGTTGGAGGGATTTTAATAATTTTAAAAAATAAACAAAACCATAAGTCATTGGAAAATTTCTTTTCCTGGCTCTGCTGATTACTTCTGATGGGATTTGGGGCATCTCAGGACATTCACTAACCTATTGTTTTCCAGCTCACTTCAAAGCTGTAGCTATCCCTGCCTGTGTTTGTGTTACACTGGTGGGTTTCTGACCTGGGATGGGCTCTCCTCCAACAAATACTGCAACAATTCCCCTTCTCTCATTTTGTCCTTCCAAGACTTCCTAACAGGTCTCATCTACTTGGCCTTACTAAAACCATTGACAAATGATAACAGCCTGTCTGTCTTTGGACACCATGTATCCTTTACTTTGTCCCCTGTTCTGCTTGCTGCTGCCTTCTGAAGAAGATTACACAAAACAGCACTGCTAAGTTGCTCTGAAAGGGCAAATGGGCTCCCTGCACTGATCCCTCCTTNGCGAAGCCTAGCCACGACGACTGATCCCTCCAGTGCTGTCCTGAGAGCACCTCAATCACAGATAAGCCAGCCCTACCAGATGGGACTAAGTCAGCATAACCACTCACCTCCTGCATGGAAAAGAAAGGGAAGCAGCAAGCTGGAAAAGTAAAAAATAAATCTGGAGATAATAGGAGCATTCCCAAAAGAAATTTGAGGGATGTAATTCAGACTTTGTAGCTTGCCCATAAGGGGCCAGGCCCTGCCTCTCTCACTGTAAGCAGCTTACAGCAGCAGCATGCATTTTGTAGCTCAAATATCTGGCCCTTCTCCAGCCAGCCTTCCAAAAGCAAACCTCTCTGCTTGGCCAAGAGAGCAGATACCATCAGCATATCCCCAGGCAGCTCCTGCCCCACCACCAACACCACTACTACCCTTAACCCATCCCAGAACCTCAAGTGAGGCCCTCACCCAGCCCACATTGCATGCAGAAGAGCTCATCCTCATTGAGGACACACAACTAGCACCCACAGGTGATATTGAAGTGGCCACCAACCCTCCTCCTGCCTACCTGGCTGGGGGGCCACCAGGCCCCCCAGCCTTTCTCCCCCCCTTCCAACCAGGGTGTGCCATGGGGAACTCACCGGTGATGCCAAGAGAAGTATCCTGCCTCCCTCAGCCCGGCTGGGCACAGTTGGGAACTGCTTCCCTTCCTGGGGGAGATAAAGGACAGTGGGTGGGAGGGCAAAGAGCCACACCTGGGCAAGGAGAGGGTGAGGAGGGGAGGGGTCTGCAACTGAGCCCAGGTGCTCTGTGATTTGGGGGAAAAGAGGGAGGAAATGGGGTGGGAAAGGGGAGGTGTGGGCAGAGGAGGGAGATAAGGTGGAGGAGGGGTCAGTGGGGCCCATCTCTGGAGATATTTCAGACCTGACTGGATGTCATCCTGTGCAACCTGCTCTAGGTTCAACTGCTCTGGCAGTGGGGTTGGACTAGATGATCTCCAAAGCTCCCTTCCAACCCCTAACATTCTGTGATAATCTGCCCCCATCCACAACTCTCATGATAACCAGTGCAAGATGAGCCAGGACAGATTGTTCTCAATGACAGACTCTAACTTCTGTTACTCTCTACTGCCAGCAATTACTTTAGCCAGAGCATGACTATATTCACACACAAGATTAGTCTTTTCCATGAATACCAGTACAGTTTTCCCCGTAATCCTCTAGTTTCTTCTCTCTTAAGAGTCCTGAGAAAACCTCTGCTGGCATAAATTATCCTGATTCTACAGAAATCAACAGAGCTCTGACAATTTGTATTCCAAGTCAGGACCTTCTGTCACTTGGCAAGAGTATCACAAGGCATTAGGGTAACCTGATAAGAGAATCCAGGTCTTTGTCCCTGCCCTTGTACCTGCCTTACTAAAAGGGAAAATAGAGTCCAGGGAATGAGAAAGAAAGGGCACCACGTTGTTAAACAAAAATGAATGCCATCATAATGTTATCATCATCTGCACTTGCAATAAATGTATCTTGATAGCAACAAATTTGGAGTCAGGATTACATTGACTTAGTTTGAATGACCTCAAGAAATTCTCATCTAGTTTCTGCTTATTTTGAATAAAACCAGTCAGGAAGTGGATAGAATACTGCTTTCTTTCATTGGGTGTTTTGGGAAATGTGACTGATGGGCTAGGTGGATAGCATTATGGTTTGTGCTGTCACAATAACTCTTCATGCCTCATAATGCAGGGGTGCACATCTCACAAAACTTTGTCAAAGTAATATTAATAGCCTTTCTGAACTAAAGAAGAAAAAAGAGTAAAATGAAGATTAGTACCAGGAAGGATAGAAATTTTTCACCCAGACATCTGTCTGTGGGAATAAGAAAGAGATATGCTTTCGACCTCTGCAGCAGTGTCCAAACCAACAAAAGTACTTACAATAGTAAGTACTGCCTCCTGAACACATACAAATGGGTTTTTTATCTGTGCCAGGATCATAATATGAATATTGGAATAAAACTGCAAAGAGACAAGAAAAAGGGCATATACCTTAAAGCCTTTAGCTAGCCTTTCCATCCCCTGGGCTTTGCTAGCCTTCTCTAATAAAGCTTCACTGAAGCTTTGTTTTCTGAGGACATTTACACTCAATTAGGAAAGAGTAAATATCTCTAACAACAGCTTTGTGTCAGTCCACCATTGTATTCCTTAATGCAGGCTGTTAAATGTTCAACTGCCCATTGGTTTCCAGGGAAGCTGGACAATATGGATGGCAAGTTCACTTCCAATTTCAAAGCTTTGCCATATGAAGGATTCCAAATCTTGCAATTCCACTGAGAGTGTACCTGCTAAATATGCATATGCCACTGAACTGAGAGGGACTGCATGTCAAATGCGGTTAAAGTACCAAATATCTTGGCAAATAGGAAAAAAATGTCTGGAAAAAAGATAATTCTGTAGGGACTAGAGCAGGGCAGAAATAATCAAACATAAGTGATAGGACAAGAAGAAATGGCCTCAAGTTGCACCAAAGGAAGTTTAGATTGGATATTAGGAAAAATTCCTTTGCTGAAATGGTTGTTAAACACTGGAACAGGCTGCCCAGGGAAGTAATTAAGTCACCATCCCTGGAAGTATTTAAAAGACCTGTAGGTGTGGCACTTAGGAACATGATTTAGTGGTGGACTTGGCAGTATTGGATTAGTGGTTGGACCTGATGATCTTAAAGGTCTTTTTCAACTTAAACCATTCTATGATTCTGTAACTGCATAAAAGGGGGCAAGCTGAATTACAAGCTGAGCTTGATGTTGTCCCTGTGCAAAAGAAATGAGCAGCATACTGGGCTGCCCAGGCTGAGAGCTCAGTCTGCAAAAGCAGGAGGAGTAACCCTGCTGCATACAGGGCTGGGAACACCTGAGCTGAATCAAGAGTTGCAATATGGGACATTCAGACACTAGGAAATGTCTTTTAATTGGAAGTGTAGGGAATAGTGCAGTAGAATACTTGAGGATGACACAGAATTTTCTTCACTAGAGATTTTGAAAAACAAGTGGGGAATGGATGAGGATGACATAGGTAAAGCTAGTTCTGTCCTGGAGAAGGGGCAGGGGCCAGGGGAGCCCTCCTTTCCTACTTTCCATGGTCACATCTTTGGTTGCTCTGCAGGAGTTCGGGCTTGAGCTCTCAGACTCAGCTGGAGTTGTCAGTTGCATTTGCACAACTTGTGCAGGCTTGCAGGCTGGGCAGAACAGTGTGCTTTCCATGTACTTCCTCAGAGTGCCTTCATTTTAATTCATTGCCCACAGAGCTGCACAACATAAAGAGGAAGGCAGCACTCCAAAGAAAACACCCCTGACTGACCTTTAGTGCCCCTAGTTAATCCCTCTGCTCAAGAGGCCAACTCACTCCAACCTAGAGTCAGAGCCTTGATCAGTTAGCATGATCTACAAGTTTGGGTTCAGTTATTTAAGCCAAAACAATGACAGATGCAACCACTAACTCCATGTCTTCTAGGAAGCATAGACTTACATTAAGTTAAGTTACATTAAGTTAAGTTATGTGTTAAGTGTCCCTTAACACATCCATGAGATCTGCATGACTATCAAGCGTCATGCTGAACCACAGCAGTAACCCATCTAGTTAGTCAAACTGTGACTCCATATTTCTATGCAATCAGCTCCTTTCACTGGAAAGGCATCCTTTGGAGGTAGTTCCAGATACTGACAAGTGGCAGGAATGCAGCAGGGTGATAGTGGCATCTTGCAGTCATGAATGACTTGGCCCAGATACAAACATTGTAACTTGTACACAGTTACAAGAAAAAATTCTCTCCAGCTATCCTGAAATCAAAATATCATAGCCCTTTCTGAGACTGAATCTAAACATTATTTTACATCCTATCATTCCTTACAGAGCTAGGAACTGGAGAAAACAGGCTCTTTCTCTGAAGAATCCTTTCTGTTTGAAAGAGCATGCTTGCTAAGGCTATCTTAATTTTTCATCATCATCTACAGGACTTTATGACATGCACAGGAGGGAAGCATTTTAAGTAAATCACCCCAGCCTGACTTCAAAGGAAAGTGAGCTGGACATGGTGTGCCAAAGGCTTTAACATCTGCACCATTCCTACAAAGCATTGTTTTGTCCTTCATACTTAGTGAGGAGACACCCACATGTGTTTTCCACTTTCATTGTGAAAGCAGGAAACATTTAATTAAAATCAAGCTTAACCTACTTTGTTTTGTCTTCATGCTGAAGTAACATCAGCTGCTGAGAGGGAGGATCTGTGAATCTTGGCAACCAAGTATCCTTATCCAGCAGAGGGACAGAGCTGGAGAGATCTGGACAGATCCACTGGGATGATATCTGTGTCCCTGGGGTACAGAAATAAATTAGGTCTTGTACCAGGAAGGGCAGAACTTGCTATGTGCTGGGGAAATTCAATACAGATGGTTGTGCTGGGCCAAACTCTGTTGCCATTTATACAGAATGACAGAAAATGAGGATGGCAAGAACCTCACCAGGATGTGCAGTCCACCTGTCTTACTCCAGTCTGTCACCCTCATCAGCCACAGTGACTTGGAGCTGAACTTAGAGCAGCTGCAGGTATTGTACTCCAGGATCACCCTCGAACTCTGCAGCCATGACTGGAGGTACATAATTACATTAAGAAACCTGGAGATGTGACTGATTTATATCATCACTGGATCAGACCAAAGAAAGGACACTCCATCCAACTTAATATCCAGATCTTATTATGGCACTGTTCATTTTCTAAGGGCTGAAAGGCTTATCAGTCCCCTTTCACTGGCTATATGGTAAGACAAATATTTCTGTTACATGTTAGTAATGCAAAAAGCAGCCCTATGGTCATGAGTGGTTTGAGAAGAAGTTAAAGGCTGCAGATTCTTTTCCCAGAGAAATCTCCACTTCCTATTATATACCATTATGTGTCAAACATAACTTCACTTCACCACAGGTGGTCCTCTCGTGCCTTTTGCTATGGCACTGCGAGTGTCAGGAGAGGTCCCAGTTCTTTTTGGATAAAAAATAACAACTGTGTAACAGGAACTTTCCATGCAGTACAGCAATTAAAAAAGTAAAGCCCTTGGAGGCATCCACCAGGCCACTTTGGAAAACTCTGTAGCATCACGGTAGGCTCTGATTGATGTATTCTAAAGTACATAATTATTTCTAATAAAAATTTCAGCTATTCAGATATTCCTGAAATTGAAGTATTCACCAAATAATTCAGTGTTTGGGGTCAAATCTCTCTGTGCAATTTTCTTGCAGAAGATGAGTGACCTAAGTCAAGCTAAAAGCAAATGAACATTTGCAATTTTAATAAATTTCTCAGCCAGGTGTTAACTTTCTCATTTGCAAGGAAATTTTTAGGCAGGCTTGTCAAAGCTGTGAAGTGCTATTTAAAACCCATTGGGATTGTCATATTTATTAACACAATCACTGGGATTTTTCTATAATTTAGAAGGGATCTTTTGTGCTTAGAAGAACAGAAGCCAGAACATAGCACTAAATATGATCCCACTATTGAAAGACATCCCTTGTCCATAGGAACATAATCCCTGACTTATAAAGCATATTAAACTAGGCTAAAATTGCTTTCACAGTTACAGATGGGGAAACTGAAGATAAGAAGAAAAAAAAAAGTTACTCAGAAAGCAGGATTCCCTTCTTCCATCAAGCTGTAGCATCTTGCAGCAAAGGAAGGGCTGAGAGACAATGGATTGCCTGTATACATTGTCATGTTTATGCATTCAAAATGAGAAAAGAATGAGTGGATTTGTCCCATATATCAGCACTACGACAGCAGACGTTGGTCTCAGTCACTTTCATTTTCCCTTCATTCCCCCTTTGGCTCATCTTGACATCAGCCCATACTTTAACTCTCCAGTCCCTTCCTCCTAGTTTCCCCAGAGAAGGGGAAGTAAACCGAAGTTGAGATGAACTCAGGAAAGAGCCCAGAGCACAGCAAGAGTGCAAATCACTGTGGCTTGTAGAGCTGAAGTACAGCAGTGTCAGCTTTAGAGGTTATAAAATGGCAAGCAGCAGAGCACAAACGTGTTGTCATGACAATGAGCGTGATAAAAAAACCCTGTGGTTTCTATGCTGGTTAATGCATCAAGAGAAAGGTAATTGGGACAGCAGTAAACACTTGATGGATTTCAGTGTGATGAGGAGCAAAGTAGCAGAGAGTCTGAAATGTAGTAGCAGTAGAGACAAATTATCTGCTATTGATGAAAGGATCCAAACTTTCCTATCTGTATTGATGGACACTAGTGCTCTAGTGACACATGGCACACTAAAGGATCTGGGTAGGCTGTTTCCATGGTCCTGCCTAAGTCTCCTAGACTAATCCAAAATCCTCCTAAATTAGCAAGAGCTTCTCTAGAAAAGCAAAACTTATTTTACAGAATAAATGCCTGTCTGTAGAATGAACTATGAAGGTTACGGTGTTGCCATGTAGATCTCCAAGCAGAAGAAGGTGGATTGAATTATTGAGCTTGTAGGGAAGAAGCATCAGGACAGGTTCCTTGATTAAAATGATTACCTGGGGAGAAAGTATCATGTGGCAAACCTCAGGATGACTGATTACAAATGGGCTTAAAAGGGGAATTGTGACAGGAGGTGGACTTCCTATTTACTCTTCTGCCTGCTTACTGGCAGTAAGCAATATTTCTGGCACCATCAGCTATAGAAAACTCCATAATACCTCCCTCATTGTCCCCTACAGCACTTTCAGTCAGAGGCACTTTATCCAGTATCAAGCAGTTATGTGTCCTCCTGGTGATAACAGACTCCCTAACATACAAGACACTCCAGAACCCGTGCTGATCAGCACGAGAAATGGTCAGCCATGCAGTGAGTCTTCCTGGTTAAGATCCCAACTCCCTGACCTGCCTCAGCAGCCTATGGGTAAACTGAGATAAATTAGGAAGGCCAGGCAGGAAAGCCAAGGACCTACAGACACATCCTGCTCTGTCTCTTTATGCATCCACTTTGTACAGATATATTCCAGCTTGACCTAATACCTGCAGACTGACTCTTTTGCATGGTTGCAATGCCACACTCAACCCATCCAACCAGGGAAGGTGCAAGAAGTACCTCTGTATCAAACATATAGTACAGTCTAATGCTTTAAGACTGTAAAGGAGGTAGGAAACAGAAAGAAGTAGAAGAGTACTCAACCAAAGTGCAAGAAACACACACAATAAGTGTGAGTCCTGGCACACTGCTCTCCATATCTCTCATAACCCCACTACTCATCCAGACTTTCTTTACATCCTGCTCTTCCCTGCAGGCTGGGTGAGTTGGAATTGAAGGGACAACGTACAAGTCCAACAGTCACAGCCTGAAGACCCTGCATGCTGATCACACCAATAAGCCAGTGCCTATGAAAATTTCTGAGCTTATTCGGTTTTTTAACCTATTTCCCTGTTTAATCAGACCAGTGATAAGAGGAACAGCATGCTATGATCTGACAACAGGCTGCCTCAAAAAGTACAGTTCTTTGGCTAGAGGATTCCTTTTTCCTTTTCTCTTGTGTTCATGAACTATTTACCTTTGATCCTAAGGAAGTAGATAATGGTACTTTTTGAACAAAGACTAACTGATAGCAGTAGGCCTCTCAGTTCATAGGAGGGCTTTCTTTGTTTTCAAGTCAAAACCCACTGGCTCAAACCCAGCTAGCTGTCTTGAGTTTCTGGATGTGGCTATTAAGCAAGGTTTTAAAACTGCATCCAGCATTAATTGATGAAGGTCATATTTTTGAGTTTTGCAGGGAAGGCATATCAAACAATAAAGAACTATGGAGGCCAATCTGTCATATTTAACAAAGTGTGTGGATCAGTCTGTCCATGGGTCTTCTGTTTTAACAAAAATAAATCTCTAGCTAGTCTTCTGTAGTCTTAGTGTTTTCCCTCTGTCTCTCTCAAAGCAGACATCCCTTGCTATGTTGAATTTTAAGAGCAAGAATAGTGCATACCTTTCTGCTTACACATAACTGATGACATTTGTGTCCTGCTTTGTAATGTTAGTGATCTCCACCCCTTCTCTAAGACTGCTCCATACCCTACTAAATTACACTAGCAGGAAGTTTTGCTTGATATTCCTCCTTCCTCCTCAGCTGGCCTAGGTATGTACAGGTGCCTTATTCAAAGCCATTCTTCAGGACATCTCCCATCATGTTGCTAACTCCACTCCCTTTCAAACAAGCTCTTCTCCATCTATGTTCACTGCAGCCTTCTTCAACAGCACAACAGGGCTGATATCTGTCACATAGTGTTTCTTTTCTTTCCCTTCACAGCTCACCTAAGCCTCTTTCCTTCCCACAGTCATCTTCCTGTGAAATCAAAAACACATTCAGTCAATAATGTTTTCAAAGCTAGGTCCTGTTTTGAAGGCACATCTGCTTTCAAGCCCAGCAGGGCACACCATAGCTCACCTGCTGTGGCTGTTGCAAAAAGCCCCTGCTGGGCACCCAGGCACCAGAGGGGGAGTCCCAACTCTTCTCATCTCAGCCAGAAACAAACTTTCATCTCTGGTGAAGCCAGAATTTCCACGCTGAGAATGTGTCTCTCTTCCACTTAGACAACACAAGTGAACACTGGGGTCTTGCCTCTCAATTTGGCCACAAAAGCCCACCAGGTATTTTGATTCCTGTCTTTGAAATTCCTTTTTGATTACCAGTTGCTGTTAATAACTGTTCCATTCTGCTGACTGTGCAGGATCTCAAGCAATTGCAGGTCCAATGTGACTGGGAGAATTTTCCTGCCTGGCCATCTTTCTTCTCATGATGGCTCAAAATCACTCATAGGCCAGACAGATAGCCAATGTGAGCATACCATAAAATGAGCAAGAATAAATGATCATTATGTACACAGCACATAGAACTATAAATGGTCATGGTGTTTAACCAGGAAAACAAGAGGGCCCTCCCTTCTTTCAAAGATGGTCTAACAGGCAAGGGTTCTGTTCTGGAAGGAGAAAGTCAGACTGATAAATTGTGAGCATCAGCCACAGACAGACCATCTCTGTTTCACTCACCAAAACAACGAATGCGGGAACTTCTCAACTGGGAAACTGCTGATTTATTCAAATTGCATCTAGAGAAGAGAGACAGCATACATTTTTTGTAATGGAACTCCACTGTGCCATAAGTCGCTCATGTCACTAGGACTAAGAATGTCCCAGTTACTAGCTTACTACTCATACTGGAGGGACAAATCTTGTGCTACAAAGATAAACTATTTATTCCTATTCTGTCACACATATAAGGAAATTATTGGGAAGTTTGGGTTTTTTTTCTTTTCTAAGTGAAAACTAAGATGTGTTTCCCATTTGCTTGGCTGTTTAGTATATATGTTATTTTTAAAGGAATTAAAGTTCATCACCTCTGAGGCCACTGTTCTTACACAAAATTTTAATGCTCAGAGAAATTGTCACAGAAGGGTTAAATGACCCAGGAGCACATAACCAAGTGGGGATTGTAACTAAGGTGCAACCAGGCTCCTTTCCTGTTCAGTCACACTGCTGTCTGCACTGTGATGATTTCATTCACCAAAACATGGTCATGGACAAAGAACGGACTCTGCAAAAACAGCCCCTTATCTGCTCCTGCCTGCCTCTTGTCCAAGTCATGTGTGATTAGTTTACTGACATAAACACCCCTCTGGAGCCAAAACAGCTGCAGGAGCAAGCTGTGCTCTGATACAGTTCATGCCTTTGCAGCAGAGTAAGAGCAGTAGCTACAATCTAGCCGAGCCCAGGAGATTCACTGTTTATGGAGCTGGAAGAAGAATGCAGCTTGATTATAAAGTATCAAGCAGACCTGGATGAGCTGGCAATCAGAAAAAAATGTCAATCCTGATTTGTAACAGGAACTACAGTGGGTATGAAATCAAGATTAGACGTAGGGAACAAATACAGGATGGAGAAATTTAATTCCCACAGATATTTTAATTTGTTTAGTTGTTTTGTTGTTGTTGTTTGGGTTTTGGTTTGGTTTGGTTTTTGGTTTGTTTTCTTTATTTTTAGTTTGCCAATAAGAAGCAAAGGGGTTAAAAGTACCTGGGGTGAGGGAGACTAGGAGCAGGTGGCAGAAAAGGCTCCTCATGCCATGACTCCAACCACATTTATTTTAAAGAATTCCTCCTGTGAAAATTAAATATGTGGGAAGCTTGCTTTCAAATAGGTCACTACCATGTGGGTTCTCCAATATCTGCTGTGGAAGGAGATCTGCAGCTGCTTTTCCCTACACAAGGCACTAGTAAGCTCTCCTCACTCCACCCCTCTCCTATTGCCACTAACACTTCTAGAACCTTATTTTACTGAAGATCTTTTGTCCTCTGCCCATCTTGATTGAAATTAACCAATAGGAGGAAAGACCTCTAAGTGCACACATGACTGAGAGTCTGAGTTTATAAATTTTAATTCCTTGAGAAGACAGGCAAAAATCATCATCACTCTTTACAGTCATCCCATAAGGATTCATTCCTGCCACTAACGGGGGCCATGGAAGCATGGGTATAACATATGCAATGTTACAGATCTCCTGTCACGCTGCAGCAGCCTTTCCAATGCAAGTATTTTGATTCCAATTTTAAATCTCAAGCCCAGGTATTTCCCATTTCCAGCTCTATAAGGTTCACTGGTGACCCTCATTTTTTACTTCCTTATAGGTATACAACGTGAAAAACACAGCAGGCACACCCCAAAGCCTTGAAAAAAAAACACAACTATAAACCCCTCAAAAAGCAGAGAGCATTTAAGACAGACCTCAGTTTTTCTAAGTATGCAACCTCAAGAGTTTGTTCTGGGGATAGGATCTTTGCTCTCATACAAAACAGTGTTTGGTGTTAATTAACCTATGGCAATTCCCCAATACTGCCTTTGTGCTCAGTAATGGGGTTCTAAAAATGCTTCATTTAATGCTACACCTGCTGACCTGATAAAACAGTCAGATTCTTAGGAAGTTGCCATGGTATTTTTTCTAGTTTTTTACTCTGTACTGATCATATTCATCTTTGAAAACTGAGATTAAATCTGCTCACCATATTCATCTTTGAAAACTAAGATTAAACCTCTTTTCCTTTTTCCTGACTTCTTAGCACTTACACTGAAATACAACCCACTAGGTAAATTGTTATTCATTATCAACTATTTTAGAAGTTTATTTTAGAAAAGAAATGGTTTAGCTGATAGATTCTTCAGAATTATGTTTATATAGTCAAAGAGCAATTCATTAAACAGTTTAGTCCCATAAACAAATCTTTAACCTTCCTGAAGAACACTAAATACATATTATGCTAAGATTGTTCAAACTTCTGTGAAGATTTGCTACTGAATGCAGTGAAGAAACTGAAAAACAATGATAAAAGCAGAAACTGGAGACCATGACATAGGACTCATAGAATCTGATGATGAGTCATAGGGTAAAGGTAAATCTCTGAAGCCCAGATCTCTCCCATTTAACCTTAGGCACTTAAATGAATTGGCTAATGTAGGAAACTGAGCTTCTTCACTAGTCAATGTAGAGATAAAATCTTCTTCAGAGAGAGTTCATGCACAGCCAGGATTAACATCTCCCTTCACTACATATAGAAGAAGTCTAAACTCTAAAATTCAATGATGCTTCTAACCTGGAGACCTCACTTAACTGCACAAAGTTACTCCCTTCTCAGGCAACTCCGACTGGAGTCCAGCTGTCTCTATTGCGCCCTAATTGGCTCTTACTGCAATAGATGTCCATTCCTTCTCGTCCTGTATCCAGAAGAGAACAGTTTATTCCTCTCTTCTTTGCAGGGACATTTTACACTGTCATTGTGTCCTCTTAGCAATGTCTCCGGAGTAAACAAACCTCGTTCTTTCAGTCTTTCCACTCCAGTCACAGTGTCAAGGCCTCTGGTTGTTCTCACTGCTTGCTTTTGGTATGATGCCACTAAAAGTTGGCACTCAAATCTGGACACAGGCATTGCCAGTAGACTAATGCCAGACATTGATTTGCTACTCTATTTTCAATAGAGCAGAGGGATTATTTTATGTCTTGCATGTAACTCCTGCTTGTGGTGCTTGTGTAAGTGCAGTGACCACTCCCCGGAGTCTTCACAGTATCTCAGGATTATCAGACCTTTTCACTGTGAGAGAAGTAAGAGCCCTACTTGCTTAATCCTACTCCCACAAGAATGTCTTTTCATGGTACAGTGACTGGTGCCAAGAGTAATAAGAGCAGGAAATGGGTATAAAGAGGAAAGGACAAGGTCAGTGGAATTGGTAGGCAGTAACCCCACAGACCAAACACCAATGGAGATGCTGAAGTTGTGAGTTGCAGCCCAGCCTCACAATAGTCCAGAAGGGTGCCACTGGAAAAGTAGTTTAACCTGTCTGTTCCTTTGAGTTCTCACCTAAATTTGACCTAATTAGCCAGCTTAGGTCTGTAGGAGAGCACCTGTGTCACTGCGCACTGAATTCACTCATTCTCCTAACTCCACCTTCCAAAAATGCCTTTCCTGGGTCTGAGATTCATTAGTCAGGGAATAAAAGCAGTGCTACATGCCATAATATGGTTTGCAGTGATCCATGAGTTCTGTAGACAACACATGATGAACAGCAACTGTGCAAAGCAATTAGGAAGGCAAAGAGTTCATAGAGAACCTGTGGGCTCAAATATGTTTGCACAAACTCCTTGAATCATTATGAATAATTAATGTGTAAAAACCCCCAGTCTAATTCCTGGATAGTCTGCAGAATAAAAGGATAAAGGAATCCTAAGGAACAAGATGTTTGCTGAGTGAGAATAGTTAAGCTAGTTACAAGCTTAGTTGTTTCAGATTTCAAGGTTCCAGTGAGTAGCTTGTGCTACTGTCAAGAACAGATGAAGCACAGAGATGTCTCAATAACAGGTCTGCTATTTAACAGTCTATAGGAGACCTTTCAGATGAGGACTACAAACTGGTTGACAGCTATTCAGCTTCACAAAAGCCCAGTGAGGGCAGAGAGAGTATTTATTAGATGCAATTAAGGCACTGATACTAGTGCATTGCCAATTTAATAGCAGGTCTAAGTTTTTGCTGATAAGTTTATGAGGGAGTTATATGCATTAAGTAGAATAGCTAACAGAGAAAACTGAACAACAAAAAAAGCCACAATGAGGTATTTGTATATTATTAAATGTCTTACTGATTTAAAAGGAGGGAAAAGAGGGAGTTCTAGTTAAGCCAAATTCAAAATTAGGCTCTTACGATGAAAATTGAGATAGGACTCAGGAATGAATTCATTTCATCAGACACTGAACAAAACTAGAGGAGTGTAGGACTAGCAGAGCTGTGTTAAATGCCTCCAGTAATTTACCCACACTGACTGACTACCCCTCTCTCTGCATCTTTTTTCATCAAAAATATATAATTTCTAGAACTTGGGCAATTTTTCTAAGCATAAAAATGGGTAGAATGGTTAAGGTGGCAAGTACTGCGATCTATTGTCAAAGGCAATGTCATTTCAAGAGAAATACATTCTGTTCTACTTGGGACATCACCATGAAGAGGCACGTGTTAAGGAGGTTACTAACACATAATGCTGCATGTTGTTTCCCTCCTCTTTCATAAAATAAACTACTTACAGCTTCAGGAGTCTGATAATAAGGCTTTGGAATTTTCAGAGGTGGTGTTCACTGACGACCTAATCCTGCAAGGGGCTAATTACGTTCCGATATTCCCCAAGTCCATGTGAATCTGATCTAGTACTCCCAAGCTGGATCAGAGCCTCCCCTCTGCCATCTCTTTAGTTTTAAGACCTTAAGATTATTAACCTTATTACTTCACCAGTGTTGTGGCTTCACCATCCATGAAGGAACCTTGAAGTCTTTGGTGATTTAGCACCACCAGCACAGCTTGTTGTGAAAAGTGTAGGGATGGACTGGAGCTGCCAGGGCTGGGCTGGTATCTGAATCATGTTCTGTTTCTTGGGAATTTATGGAGCCCATAACAAAGAAAGAAAATCAGACATAAATTTCTGAAGATTTCCAAGTCAGACAAGATTATTGTCAGACTCCAATGCCAACACAACACAGGGTTTTAAATGCAGGAGAGTAATTTTGCTCAGAAAAGACTTTGGGACAAGTTATGATGAAAAGAAAGATGTTGAGACCAAAGCTACAACTAGGATCAGCTCAGCTCTATTTCTAGTTATAGGTGTGCTTTAAGATCATGTTATCGTAAGATGCAGTTATGTAGACTTAATTATGGCCAGATATTCAGAAGCACAGACCATGTTTTTATCCACTTTAACTCCAGGAAACTGGGGAGTGCTGAGCACTTCAACTTATCATACAAGGTGTCTGGTGCTAAATGCAGACTGAAGAGGTATTTCTCAATGGCTGCTGCCTAACCAGAGGATTTACCATCAGAAATATGCTATTACCTGCAGAGCCAGAATATCATGATTTAATATGTTATTACAAATTCATAAGGAAACTGGTGAACAGGGAGGGAATTTATCACTATCTCAGTAGGATTTTATGACAGATAGGGAAAAAAATGTATGCATGTCCTGGTCTGCAACTATTGAGGAGTAAAATGTGCATAGGTGACAAGTAGCTTAATCCAAACCAGCAGTACAAAGGCCATGAAGAAAAGGTCAACACAGGTATCTTGTAGCAGCCTTGAAAAGATTAGCAGAAGCAAATGTGCCAAATGTGTTACTTTAAGCATTAAAGACAGTGAATGTGTTTAGAAGAAGTAGGCGCAACAGTGTTTCAGCACTTCTTCTTTCCCACTTGGCAGAGGACTCCAATTCAGCCAGGGCAGCACATTAATTAGTGGCAGGCTAGTTCACCCATATCTGAGGTAGGTGCAAGTCAACCATTTATTCTGTAACAATTAAACCACAGCAGGTTTTACTCAGTGACATGCATTGACTGTCTCTAAGGTTGATGTTAAGAATGTTTAAACTCCTTTTTCAGCAGTTTCCAGAACCAGATATCAAAAACATTTATCAGAGAGGTCCAAGGCAAGAGGTTGGAAAAAAAACAACACTCCAGAGAGTTAGACCACAGTTGTTGCAATAGATTTCCATGGAGGGATTTTTTTTTAAGATAACTGGCAGCTTTGGGGTTTTCTTATACTACATAATAGGAATTTTGCATGGCTCTTCAAGCCCCACATCTAAGACTGACACATCCTACTATTTCTTCCTCTTTTAGCTAGTCCTCTGATTATTCACACCAAACAAAAGTAATCAGGATCTCCACTTCTTTTGGGAGGGGTACATCCCTCATTACATTAAAGTAGCTTTGCTCTTTTCGAGTGTCGTAAAGATAATATCTACCTGAGTATGTGGCATGACAAGTTAGTGTGTAGTTGATAGCTAGCTGAGAAGACACAGATGTGTCTTCTACAGACAGATGATAACAGGCAGCAACTACTGCTTATGAAATCTAAGGCAAGACTTGTTTTTCCTCTTAACCAAACAAAATTCAAAAGTTGGTTTTAAGGATACCAAGGATACTTAGGAGGAGTGAAAGACAGGTTCAAAAAATAAAATTTTCAACTCAGTATCCCCCAAAAGCTTTAAAAGGCACTCTTAATGCCCTCAAAAAGGAATAACCATTCAGCTTTTTCACATAGTTTGATATAGTCTCAGCTATTCAGAGCTCTTTCCCAGGGTACAGCCCTAAGTTAGTATGAACTGCAATTGACTTCTTTTGCTTAAAAAAAATCCAGAATGTATTTTCTCACAGTGGTAGCCCTAACCCATTTCCCTACAGAATCCAAAGCCTCAGTCCTACATCTGGAGACACTTCAGCCAACAATACTGGGCTGCCCAGATATCCAAATCAGTCTTAGCCATGTACCCACCATCACAGTCAGCCAGAGCTGAGCCCCCAGCCATGCTGCTCAAGTTAATCTTTTGCCATCCAGAACATACACACAGATTTCCCACATATCTGAAAATGTGGTTCCATCCCAAAGCCATCTGAATTAGTCTTTTTGCACATTCCAGCCACTAGCTTATGTGCTATAGGCCTCCATGACATGAAGGGGAAAGAAATGGTTTCTTGACTTCATTAACTAGCATGTTGTTTGACATCAAAACAGTCACTGTGCCTTTTCACTGCATCTCACATCCACACCTCAGTGGGTGCTTATAAAGGATTAGCTTTTTGTTCCAATTAGAATTCAAGATGCTACTTCCCAAAGTGTACAACTTGCATCCTACAGATGGGTAAACTTCAGGATAGAGAAATAAAGCAACTTCTTACAGCCAGTATGCATTGAAGCAGGAATTGACTAAAATCTCAGAGAACTTCTAGCCATCACTCCCCTGCTCTGATCTCCAGCCACATTCTCTCTGTATAAACAAAGGTTCTGGACACTGTAGTGTCTTCTGGCCTGCTGTAAAATGTTTCACTTCCCCTCTCAAACAAACCACTGGTGCTTAAATGAAGAGGTAGCCTTAGTCAGGTTTTTCTCACAGTGCCAGTGTCTCTGTCTGGGAGTTTGGTTGTCAAGAGAGTATAGGGAGATGCTGACAGTGAGATTTAGCATTTAAAGGCAACTCTTAGTTATAATCTGGATTAATGAGCACATTATTATTACTCCAGATTAATATTAGTCTAGATTGTAAATAAAATGATTGTTAAATCATTATGGGTATTAACTTTATGAAAAGTTAATCAATAGCAAAACACCATTCTGCTGCCAGAAGCACCAAACCTGGCTCATTCTTGGCAAAGTTTGAACACTGCTTTTGCCCAAGGAGAATTTGTTCCTACAGGGTGAATGGTAATGCAATGGCAACAGCACTCTTTGAACTGGGACTTCAGTCAGGGCCCCAGCCAGCAACAGCAAATCTAGATCATGCAGATAGCAAAGTGTCACTGGGAAAGGTGACTGGGTGAGATACTTCAAAGCTGAGCTACAAAACTCCTCTGAGAGGAATGGAGAGGCTAGGCAAGGGAATGCTGAAAACTATCAGCTAGATAGGCAAAGAGCCAGCTCTTCAACTAGCATGAATTAGTGCAACTCCTTTTGTATTAGGTTTCTGCATGACAAATAAATACACCCGGCACAAGTCAGAAGTTTTAGTTCCCAGTTCAAACTTCTGCACATGCAAGACCAAGCTCATTTTTTGAAAGAGACTCATTTCCAGAATCACACCACCTCCTTCCTTCACTCCTCTAATGAGACCTCAGTCCAGAGATCTTCATAATTCTCAAGAAGTACAGGAAGAGAGAGACCTCACCTCAGTCCAATGGTGGAAAACAGAGGATTTTTTAAATCTAGGCACTTCTAAAGAGCACTAGGAAGAAAAACAGTCTTCAGTCTGTTCTGGGAGGATTGAATAGAGTTGATTTCACTGGTCAAACTCAGCTTTTTTTTTTTTTTTGCAGCAATGCAACACATTTCAGGAGACAAGAAGGCCTTGGCTTGACTGTTCCTCAGCATCTTTTCACTCAGTGTATGAGAAAGAGACAGAAAGACAGATAGTCATTGCATCTCTTTTATCACCTGAAGGAGATTAATGAATCAATAATGCTTGTAAAGAGAGTCTTCTGATGAAAAAGTACTCTAGACATGGGCTGGGTTACTCTGCCAGGGTCTTCCAGAGCATTAAGAATTATTTGTGTGTGTTCAAATTTATATAGAACTTTTCAAAACCGTTGATACACTTGGTCCTGTACATGCTAACCAACAAATCAACCACAGCTCTTGAGCCAACAGGAATAGACATTCACTACTTTGGATGCCCTAAGTTAAACTTAGAGCGTGCTTACTACCATAGCACACACTACTACAAAGCGTGCCTCATGTAGCTATGGCTTCACAAGCACTGTTTAAGGCTGGAAAGTATGGCTGCTTCTGTTATTTAATACATTTGTTTTATATTTTCTTGGCATTGTTTAACTAATAGCAACTATGTACAGGATTTGGTACACTGTCACGTGTAATCAAGAGATAATGTCAATGGAATTGCATGTTGTCAAAGGATAACAGCCTCCTGCTGTTGCTGAAATGCCAAATTGAAGTCGAGGTATTTATGGAAAATAAACGTCAAGTCAAAGACAAAATGTTTATTTTAAAAACAAGAGACATGGATCTTGTGGCAATGTTCCATCATGTCTCTATTTCTCTAATAACAAATATCCAATGTGAATAGAGCCAAGTAACAGTTTCTTCCTGGGACAACATGGAAAGCTGAAGCCTGATCACTTTACATGAAGACTTGCAGAGTTGTTTCTCATCTACTTTCCTTCAGTTGAGATTTCAATTAAACTGTCCAGGTAACAGACTCAAAATGGTTTCTCAGATGTATACTAAGTTTACACAGAGATTTAGAAGACAGCAGGAAGAAAAATGGAGAGCAAATGCATTTTTAATTTGCTTTTACATAGCTCTTTTTCTCCAGAGAAAGAATGACAATAACATGAAGCTCACTAAAGTCAACAGGAGGCATTCCAGGCATTTCAGTGGGCTTTAACTAATGCCTTAAGAGAATGAACAGTTAATATTTTAAGAGTATATTATGCTAATAATTGTGGTTCCTGAATTTGATTGCAGTGAGAGCGTGGCTGGACCAAGGCTGGACAAGGAAGACAAGATTGTTTGGGTTTGTAAGAGGCAGCTCAGTCACCCCTTGCCTCTGGCCAGAAACAGCTCACCCCAGTTGCTGGCCGATAGAAGATTTCTGCTCTGTCCATACCAGCCTCACAGCCGGAGAGAAACCGTTCCTGCACTTCATTTCTTCAGTAAAGCTTCCTTAAATCCAGCTTATTATCTGGTAGCAAAGAAGACAGTTTTGTTTTTTTCTTTTTTTCATGGGGAAATCTGAAGATTACTTGCCAAGACCCAAGTTGCTCAGATATGGTAAGAAACCATATTAAACCTAAAAGTAAAAGCTGGAAATGTCCAGATCTTAGATATGATGCAATCTGATCTAAAGTTGAGAACTATAGTTTTACCAAAGTATAAAGGCTCGAGTGATGAGACATCCACTGCTACTCCCAGCAACAAAACAGCTTTGACATCCTAAAAGCTCTTTTCAATATTCATATGAAATTTTCCCTTTCATCACATTAACAATCATTAAATCTCCTTGTATTCAACTAAATTATCCCTCTGAAACACTGACAGTTTTTTCTTCCTCCAACTACATTAAGAGGTTATGTTTTCAACAAGCTAAAATTGCCTCTCCAGTCTCCTCATCCAGTAACCTCACCATACTTCTTTAAATGTTCATCACCTCTCTCCAACACCTTCCCTCTCCAACTGACCTCACAGGCCAAGTGAGAGTGCCAACATGTGGTACACAGAGGTCAGAGCATCCCCAGAGATCCAGGGATGGTCTCCAGCAGCAAGTCACCTGCCTGTTCTAAGGACAGAGAGCTGGCAACAGTGCTGTCCTAGCCACTGTCACAATGAAGGAAGGGGAGAGTCCAGTGCCCAGCCCCATTCCCAGTCTCCTGCCCCACTGCTGGTGCTGCTGAAATTACCCAGGGCAGCGTTGGGTGTATAGATGTATACCCGTGCAATAGGACCTTCGTCTTGCAATCTGTTTGCCTGGAGAGGGAGGCAAGACAAGCAGGAAGCTGTGCAAAGCATCTCAAAGGACTGGGTTTAAAAATATATCTAGATAACCCACTTCAGTTCCTGAAATGTTGAAATTTCACAGCTCATGCCAAAAGAGTTCCTCAAATGAAATACAGTTTAATTTTCATTGGATCAATCCATTATCTTTTGTGCAACATAAGACTGATCTGTCCTAGTAACTACTGAGAGTTTGGGTGATTTTTTTTTTAATGACTTCCAAGGGAAAAAGTAAATTAGTTGCTCATTAAAAAATGTGATCTGGAGAGCAAGTATAAGCAAACCATTTCAGTTCTGGAAGCTTTTCTCTTGACCTGACATCCTTAAATAACACACAAACAAAAGGCTATATTAAAATCATTTTTAGGAGCTGTCTGAAAAACAACAAGGAACTTTTGAGTTAATGGGGATTTGCAAAAGGTAACACTCTGAAACGGGTTAAGCTTACAGTGATTATTTGGCTGCTTTTTGCTGCAAGAGCCAGAGGGATGTTCTGTACAGAAATTGTAAATTTGCTTATTTTTTCCTATGGAGATGCATTGTTTCCCAAAGACATTCTGGCTCCAGCTCTGATCTAGCATTCCAGATCAATGCTTGTTGAACCACCAAAGATACTGGGAAGCAATTATGCACAATAATGCATCTTCTGGTTTATTGCATGTTTGTGAGTAATTTCCTTTACTTCTCCAACCTTTAAGCTTTTCTTCTCTTATGGTAGGATGAGGACCTCCAGCTAGATATCTGATAGGACAGTTTGATAGGCAAAGAGCCGGCATTTGATTAGTTTACAGTATTTATTAATGATATAGCAATAATGGATCTGAACAGACAACAGCTACATGGTAACTCCAACACTG